>CM008334.1:25025633-25035955 GCA_002525835.2 Ipomoea batatas | reverse complement strand
CAATTTACACTATGAGGACCAAATGTGAAAGTAGTCTCATACTCCTCCGTTGTGTAATACGCATCGTGGTCCCCTCTTAAGTGCCTAGCAGCCGTTACACTATATTAAACAAGCATAGCATGTATGCGTTATTATTATTATTTTTTTTTTGATACATGATGCAAATGGAAGCAGATGTTAAACATACTCTTTTATTTGCAGTTGTTCTCATTCTATATTTAGCATAATTGTTCATGTAAAAGAATTATCTATTGGTGGTGAGGAGCTTGTGAGGTGTGGCAAGTTAAACCTTGTTCACACATAGCATTTACTTCTAGGCCTATAAACAAGCATATCAGAAATCATCTCTAACACATAACATTTGTTTCTAGGCCTATATACAAGCATATCAGACAATCCACATAACATTTGACATTTTAAGCTTATAAACCTTTGTGGCTCTAACACAGTGAAATTGGTAACTACAACAACATTAATTTCTTATGGTCAATTCATTAGGTTTTGATCTTGTAGAGTAAATGAATGCAGAAACCATCTATGACAACTTATTTCTAATTCAAAATCCAAGTAAACATGAGTAAACTTGTAAAATAAAATAAAAGAGATTTAGGAATACCTCAGGCAACTCCTCTAACCTTATCAAGATTCTATCAGCTTGTAGCACAACCTGCAAGCACAGACAACAAATCCCAGTTAAATATATCATTTTTTCACAAAATTTAAACAAAAATCAACTACCAACTCGAATAAAAATTGGAAAAAATACATAAAATTCAAGGAAATGTGGGGGGAGATTATATGAAAGTAAAACATTTGTGGATTCCCATTCCTATTCCTGAAACTCCACCCATCTCATTCCCTTCACTTTCTCTACGTCTCTTCTCAACTCTTTCAAAAGTTGTTGTCTTGGTCTGCAGTACAGTATGAAGATTCGAAAGAATACAGATTTTCACTAGAAATTTTTTCCCTAGAACATCATCAGCTGGAGGATATTGCACATTTAGTGGGAGATTTTTGCCTTAGAACGCCCAAATTTTTGCTGGAGGATATCATCAGTTGTTGTCTTCAAGATTTCGCCCTAAAACATAATAAGAAGACTTTCACCCTAGAACATACAGTAATATAATATTTATATGTTTGCCTCCCAAAATTGCAAAGTCTTTCTTTTTTAGGGGTAAAATTGTCGCCCAAAGCCCCAAAATATATATGGTCAAAACTTGTAATATTTGTTGCAATACTTATATAACTAAAATTCAATTAGGAGAATACATAATGTATCTAAACCGAATTAACTCATACCTGAATTTGGATTATACTTTGTCAAAAATCATTCTATATGTTGTTACCCATGCTGCGCTAATTTCGAACAAAGAATCAAATTTTACAATGGAGAAGAAAGTAAAAAAGAGAAGGAATTTGAAGAAAATGAGCTGAAATACGCAGGTAGATGCTCAAGTATTTAAATTTACATCCAACAACAATGTTGGACGGTAATTAATAATACCTACCATTTTGCATTTCACCTACCGGTCAATTCGGTTTTCCGTCCAACAAGCAACCGTTGGATAGAAATTCCAACCAACATTATATTTAGTGTCGGCCGGAACTTCCGTCCAACGCGTGAGTGTTGGACGAAAATTCTGTCCACTTCTATTTAATTTGCTAAAGTTGTGATTTTTTTACAAATTACTGCAACATTATTATTGGACAGAAATAGAGAGATTTCCAACAGTAAACTTTGTTTTTATGAACATATAGAAAAAACATTATATGAACCTACTATAGTGTGAATGAAATACATATGATGTACATGCAGTTTAATCTTTAATCTTTATGTATATTAAAGTTTATATTTATGAACATATAAAATAAATATTATTATCATATATAATAAAGGACAATGTTATTAAGCATGATGCATTAATTGACATTCAATACTAAAATGACATCATTTTACCAACCCTCAATATAATTTGCCCAATGTGAATCAACTGACTAAAATTATTTTCCTAACAAACAGACTTTATTTTAATTAATAATAGTATTATTAGTATAACAAATAAAATCATGACATATGATATAATTTTTTTTTGGATGATGAAAAAATCATTAATTACTATTGAGCACTAGGTACGTAAATCCTCATATGAGTATATGATATAAATTTTAACCATGACAAGCTTGCAAAGGTAATTCACTTGATTCTTGGGTGATAAATTGTGGTGTCTTAATAATCTTAGTGTGAGAGTTTCATCTTTTCACGGGATAATTTTTTATAGGTATTAGACATCGATCATCTCACTTAATGACTTATAAATTATCATAATTTATACATTTATAATTCTGTTGGGTCGTAATGCGAGAGTTTTTAGGCAAAGAATTTCGCCTATATTGGCAATAAAACATATGATAGAATCGGAGAGATTTTGGGAGTTACTGAGAAGATTTGCATAATAATATTGCGTCGACATCTCACCACTAACCAAGAAAATATTTTAAATAAATCATTCAAAGTCGAAATTATATAATCCAGTACTCTTCGTGTCCCACTTACCAAATTGATTTTAGATCTGGTCACATCTTATTTGGCACTCCATTTGTAAATGTCCATTACAATTAGGCTTTATCTTCACCATAGTAATGTATTATTATTATTTATTATTAGTAGTAGTATTAAGTATAATGTTGATGATCATACTTCATAAGGCATTTTTAATGGTGTTTGGTACAAGTTATATAAGATAACTAAGGTTATATTTGCTTGAAATATAAGATTATCATGTTTGGTTCAAGTTATATAATTTTTCCAAGAAATGTAATATAACCTCCCCATAAAGTTTTTAGCAATAGGAAGGGAATGTGAGATACACTCTAATTTCTGACAAATTATGCTATGGACACGGGTCCACCTTGCAAGGTGTACTTGGGTCTATATTCACAAATTTAGAACTCTATGTTCACAAATTTAGAACTTTATATTCACAATTTTAGATCTCAATATACAAAATTATATTACTCAATATTTACAATTTTTGAACTTTATATTCGCAATTTTGTTATATAGATTCAAAAATTGTGTTATATTGTTGAACATGGAGTTTTGATACTGGTAAATATAGAGTTATGAAATTGTAAACGTAGAGCTATGAAATTGTGAACGTAGAGCTATGAAATTGTGAACATGAAATTATGAACACGAAGTTATGTAACTGTGAACCTGGAGTTATGAAATTGTGAACATACAGTTATGAAATTATGAACATAGAGTTATGAATTTGTGAATATGGACCCCGGTCCACCTTGCAAGGTGGACCCGAGTCCATGACATAACAACTGCCAATTTCTTAGGTAATATCGCATTCCCTTATCTTATTAATTACTAGTTTTGGGCTTTTAGCATTTTAATCAATTTATCTTATTTCTGTTGTCTTATTTACATACTTCAGTTTTAAACCAAATACATGAATCTATCATTTCCAACAATCTAATATTTCCTAAGGTAACCTAACATTCCGTGAATCAAACGCCTATAGTGCATTTGAAGACGAGACGAGAGAGAAGGGAGAGACAATAAAATAAAGAATTCAAAAAATATCTCTTGACTAAAAATGTAAGAGATTATTCGTCAAATTGGATCATTTTTTATTAACCATAATGAATATGTTTTTTTTTTTTTTTTAATTTTGTTTTCTTCGAATACCTAAATACGATAAAATTCAGAAAATAACTTTCAAAGTCATTTTCTGCATTTTTAAACCCACTCTTACTAGATGAAAATTTTTATGATACCATGTTCTAAATAAATACATACATATTATATAAGTTGGTGTACCTCACCTCTTGTTTTGTGGGATAAAATTAAAAGAGTTTTCTTTTTTATTATCAAATTCTTTTCTTTTCTTTTCTTTTTTGAAAAATATATAATTGTTGAAATCGCTCGTTTCATAACTATGTTGGGATAATTCCTCTATCTTATACTAATGGAGTAATATTTTGACTACAAATTAATTAAGTAAATATAAAGTAATTTTTTTAGTAAAATGTTCAAAAAATAATGATGGGGTACTCAAATAAGGAGTTAAACAAACTCAAAAAGAATATTTAATATGTGAAAGAGAAATCGGTCAGGTTGTTCTTGGTTTAATAGGAGATCGACACAAGGTGAATAGGTTGGTGGAGAGTTAGCTTGAACTTCAACAACTAATCATTGTGAGACATTATTTAGTCCTAAAAGTTTGAGTCAATTATTGGACAAATAATTAAAGTTAGTCGATTCAATTAATTACCTATCTTTCACTATAAAAATTCCAAATTGTACCAATAGGGTGGTCTAATATTTTAACTTATCCTATAGGGTCCTCTAGGTCGGATTTTAGGGCGTGAAAAATGTGCAACAGCACAGTGTCTCAAAATTTTAGGGGTCCCTAGTCCAGCCATAACCTAAAGGGGTGTTTGGTTGGATGAAAAATCTTTTCCATGGAAAAGATTTTCTATGAAATGAAGGAAAATGTGCTTTTCCATTGTTTGGTTGGATGGAAAATGTTTTCCAATGGAACTTGAGTTCCCAAAAGTGGAGGAAAACAAATTCTTTGCTAGGAGTTGGTATTTTGTTTTCCTTAGAGTTTGGCGGGAAGAAAGTATTGAGCATGGACAACTTTACCCTCATCAAAATAATATAATTTATTATCACTATTAATTGTTAAGGGCATATTGGTCTTTATATTCATAATTCCTTACCATTCCAAATCCAACCAAACAATTGAATTCATATTCCCAGTAATTTCTTTTCCACCAACCAAACAATGAAATCTATTTTCCTGGTAATTTGTTTTCCATGGAATTTGAATTCCATTTCCTCCAAATATTTTTCAACAAACCAAACGGGCTATAATAGTTAGTATATGTATTTATGATTATATTGGCTCAAAATTAGGTTTTCTTGACTAATCTAAATTCTACTACGTATTATTCAAAAAATAATAATTCTACTCCGTAATATTCACGCGAATCACTTTTCTTCAATTCGCAGTTTATTTATACTTTGATATAGCCTCACTTATTTACCAGCACAGAGCCACACAAATCAAAAAACCGACCCTTGCTCCGAATATAGAAATTTTGTGATGTTTAGTGTTAAACTTTTAAATTACTTACCTGTAGTCCTTTGACTTTTAAATTGTTATCATTTGCACTCGAAGTTAACCACTCATAGTACTTCAACTATCAAATTTTAACTACTCATGATCCTTTCAAAATGACCATAACCAATTAAATGTTGAAAGTTGAAGGTTCATGAATGGTTAACTTGGACCACGAAGGGTATCAATTTGAAAGTTGAAGAATCACATGTGGTCAATTTAAAAGTTTAAAAGACTAAACATGATAAAAACATTATACTCGGAGGACCATATTACATTAACTCTTTTAATTTACATTCCTACCTCTAATTTCAAAACCAATATATGCAAACTAAAGACACCATCTATCCTATCCATATTTATGTGTGTGTTGTATGTATCACCATCAACAATAAATAATTTAAGAAGACATGTAAAATTTGGCTACATGCATTTATAATCCAAGTGTACAATATATGGACACGATACACCATTGGCCATATGCCACCCCCATCAACCCTCTCATAGCCATACAAATACCCCTTCAACCCCCCTACCTACAAAATCCTGGATATCTCCAAACAAAACCCCCAAAAACAAAAAATGAAAAAGAAAATAGCTAATCATCCTCCTTTGTGTCCTTTCCTATCTATCTGTTCCCATGATATTTGTTTAATTAAAATTGGGTTGATGTAATTGCAATCATAATCAATATTGAATTGCGCAGCCCCTTCTTGTCTCCTTCCTCTGTTCCTTCCTTTTTGAATTTTATTTTGGGTTTTTTCAACCCTCAACCTCTCCCTTTATAGTTCACCCATTTCTCATCTTTTTTTTCTCTCAGCTTTTCTTTGTTTCTTCGTCATCGGGAATTTTGATCGAATTAAAGGTGTTTTTTCTCGGATCGCATCATCGGCTATGGCGGAAGAGCACGGATTCCAGGCGCCGGAGGGGCACCGCTTGTGCGCCAACAACTGCGGCAGCCCCGCCGCGCAGAATTACTGCCCTAAATGTTACCGGGACATTTTTCTCAAGGAAGAAGAGAAGACGAAATCGGTGAATTCCGTGGATTCGATTTCGCCGTCGCAGGTTTCTCTGCCGGCTACCTCGTCTTCGCCGGCGAATTCGGCGAAAAAATCGGAGACGGCGGCGGCGGCGGCGGCGGAGGTGGTGCAGATGCCGGCGAACAGGTGTTCGAGTTGCCGGAAGAAGGTGGGATTGACGGGGTTTAGGTGTAGGTGTGGGGTCACTTTCTGCGGGACCCACCGGTACCCGGAGATGCACGCCTGCACCTTCAACTACAAGGCTTTAGGGAGAGAAGCCATAGCCAAGGCCAACCCTCTGATCAAAGCGCAGAAGCTGGACAAGATATGATCGCAGCCGTTCAAAGCTTCCGACTTCCTCTCAAATCCACGGTGATGATTGTGCCGAAATCGTCACGGCAAAAATGCCGAAAGGAGAAAAAAGGAAAAAAGAAAAAAAAAAATTGGTACCGCGTAATGACACGTCACCCACGCGTGCCATGTATATTTCCTCCTCCTTTTTTTTTTAATTTCAACTTTTTCTTTTTTTTGCTATATGTTACTCTCTTCCATTATTACCCCTGGCTTGTAGAAAAATTAAAAAGAAAAAACAAAAAAAGAGAGAGAAAATATGATGTTGATATTGATAATTTGAATGTTATTATTGTCTCGATACTCTGTATATTCTGTCATTGTTTTTTATTTTGATACGTCTTCATAGATATTTCATAAATAGTACATTCAATTATATGATATTAATAATGAACAAGTCTCATTAGACGCCACAATATTCGACCTACAAATTTTCACATTCATAATATTTCATACAAAGTATTTTCTTCAATTCAATGCAATTGATAATAGCGGTGGGATTTTGACATTTTGTACAAATAACATCTCTTTCTTTGTGATGCATTCAATTTTGATTACTTTAAATTAAAGTTGTTTATAAATTTAGACTTAATTTCAGCAAATGTCTTTATTCTTTGTGAAAATTTCAAATTTAATATCAAACTATCGTTTTTATCATTTAATACCTTAGAGTGTTAGGCTATTATATTTTGGACATTTTTAGTTCTTTCAATGACATTTCAGTAAAACCTTATTTTAGACAAGGGTCTTTTTTATCCCTTTAATTTTTTTTTTTTATTATTTTACCAATGAATTCATTTTAACAAAGGTCCATTGTCTTTGGTGACAATTCTAAATTTAGTCACAAACAATTGATTTTGTTATTTAACAACGCATACAATCATATTTAGAATATTTTTTGTCCTTTTGATGACTTTTTTAGACGAAGCCCTATTTTAGGTAAATGCATTTTTCTATCTTACTTTTCCAAATTTTCTACAGTTATTTTCTTCTTTTTTTCTCGTGATTTTCATCTCTTCAGTCATAGATTGCACAATCTCCTTCACCTGGCTCTTGTCTTCATTTCCTTCAACCTAACCCCAAATCGTCTTTCATCAATGACAATACCGAGTGTGTAAAGACCTCTGGGTGTGGGGGAATCATTTTGCAACGTAACGCACTTAGAAAGCTCAGGATGTCACCACTCGGGTAGGCTTTAGTTTAACCGCTATTGTTTTAGCCCATGATTATGTGAATCATTAACTATAGCTGTAGAGCTTTTAAATAAATAAATAAATAAATAAAAACCTCTTCTTTGTCATGGGAACTACTCTTTCTTAAAATAAGATTTCACTGAAAAAAGCCATTGGGAGGACCCAAAATATGATAGTCTAGGGTGTTAAATTGCAAAAATGATTGCTTAGGACTAAATTTGAAAATGTCACCAAAGACAATGGACATCCACGGGAATTAACTCATTTGGACAAAAAATTTCTATAGACGAAAATACACCTGCTTAAAATAAGATTTCACCGAAAAGTGTCCAAAATATGATAGTGTGATATTAAATGATAAAAATGATAGTCTGTGGCTAAATTTAAAATTTTTACTAAAGACAAAGAACCTCTGTTGAAATTAACTCATAAATTTATAACAAAGAAGGAAAAAAAAATTACATAATCTTGATTAAGCAACTTTCATAATAATTACTACCAACAATGGCCAGATTCTCTAGATCGGCTCTTCGAAAATTTACAAATCATGGACAATTTCAAGCAAGTTGGTGAGGTTGTTGATTTGGAATTACGGAGTTACAAGTTCGACACTCAACTAGAGCAATTTATTTGTTTTATTGGTTTGACCCAATCAGTTATGTGTAACTTATACTGATTTATTTTTTATTTTTTTTTTGAGGATAAACTGATTTATCTCTTATAATTTTTTGTCGACTAAGATCACACGATAAGATTTACTCAATACACGTTCTTATACAATAATTGCAGATTCTTTTCATCATTTAAAAAATACAAATCTGGCTAAGTGTCAAAATAAAAAATCTATTCAATCTACGAGTTATTTTTTATTAAAAAAAAACTCAAATTGTAAGTGATGAAAAATAACGCGTGCGCTATATTGTAAATAAATTTATGTTCTTAACTTGTGTAAGATATGATCAAATTTGGAGCCTTGGAGGTGTGCGTGTAATCCAGAAGAAGCATGAATCTAGTCAAAACGCGCATATTTTTATACTACAAGCGGAGTCATCGAAATTGATGAAGCATTAAACACGCGGTTCAATGTAGCTATATAGAGTATTACTAAAATTTGATGTACTTACTTATAACAGTATTTAATATCGAAGATTACGAAGCTCAATATAAATTAAGATTATGCAACTAAAGGGATAAGTTCAAGGGCGAAAACCAAAGTTAGATATATGGTAGTTTATTATGAGTTCTACAAATGATACGGTCAAATGTTATGTCATTTAATATATAATTCGCGACACGTATTCTGCGCTATAAATTCTATATTTTTTAGTTTTAAGTAAATTATTATATTGTTTAAAAAAAAAGTAAATTATTATATTGATGGATTTATTCTGATCTCCCAACAAATTATATATAGTAAGTATGTTGCTGGAGTATATTTGGAAAAAATAGTTAAGTAGAGCCGTTTGTATTGTTAAGAGTCTGAGTACAAAGTTCATAGCGTGTCCCCTTACTGTTATAGGGGCTTGACTTTTATATTACAAAATATAACAGTTATAAAATAAGTACAACAGTCCATCAATATTCTTAATTTGATTCATTTGTGTGTTTACGTGTAATTCTTGATGACTTAGATGAATTAAATGATTTTTGGAGCATTTTAGATGAATGTAGAGTCAATGGGAGCCTAGAAGAGAGTTATGAAGATGGGGGCAACACCTCTTAGAGAGCGAATTGTGGTGCTTTCAATGGTCTTGGTCATTTGGACAAACAAAGACAAAATTGGAGCAAAAGAGCAAGAAGTTGAAATTCTCTCATAATTCGTCCACTGCTCAGTATTTTGGCCATATCTCTACGTATGAATGTCCAAATGAAGTGATCTTTATATCACTGGCAAGCTAACTCAAAGGGCTACAACTTTGATGAAGACTACAAACGCAAATTCAAAGGTTTTGAGGGTGAAAAATAGCCTAGAAGTCAAAATAAGTTCCCAAATTTTTGCTCTGTAGGTAGCCACGAGAGTGGCCACGCCCGTGGCCAGTTGGCCACATTCCAATGCAGACGCGCTTTTGGCCACAGAAACGGTCATGTCCGTGGCCAGCCTTCTTTGCTTGTAATTAACCCCGTTTTCAACCATTTCAACTCGATTCTGGCCCATTTTAGAACCATAGCTACTCTCTTTCATTTTCTTTGATATTTTTAGGTTAGATTAGGCTTATATTTAGGTTCCTAAATATTTTAGAAGCTTGGATTGCAACATTTAAACTTGGATTTCAAGGATTTCATATTCATTTTTCCTAGATAAGTTCTTCTTCTCTTTATTTCATTCCTTGCAATTTACTTTCTTGTTTTATTACTTTGATCTTTATCTAGTGTTTGTTATGGAATTCCTTGTTGATTATGAATCTTGTGCTATTTTCATTATGCTTATGTATGATTAGTTCTCCTTGGAGGGAGGTAGGGATGTAGGCTAGATATTTATGGATGATTAGAATTGGTTAAGGAATGTTGAGACATGACTTTGATGTTGTTGATTGACATGATTATTTACAATCTAGTCTAAGTACAAGGAGTTTATCAACCATGCTTCACCTTTAAGACCGGGGGGGGGGGGGGGGGTATGT
>CM008334.1:25011297-25025469 GCA_002525835.2 Ipomoea batatas | reverse complement strand
CTCCCCCTCTACTATCTATTGGGTGTTGCCACCTCTTATCTTAATAATTAGTGGCAGGAGTCTCTCTCTCACGTGAACATTTCCCTTCTTTCTCTCCATTTCCTTTCTTTTATCTCTCACGGAAATAATTACATTTCTCTCTCTCTTCCACCATCTTCTCTCCATTTCCCTTCTCTCTCACCATCCCCTCTCCATTTCCCTTCTTTCTCTCTTCCACCGCCATCTCTCACGGGACTCTCTTTCAACCCCCCCATCCCCCCACACTCGCCGGAGACAGAATTAAAGAAGTAGTTTCGTCTCTCCATTTCAGATCTAGTGTAGAGATCTCAGATCCGGCAGCATAGAGCTCAGATCCGGTGGCAGAAGTAGCGTAGTTTTTTTTTTGTTCGCCGGCTTCGGCTTCTCACGAAGGATGGTCGTCGGCTTCGGCTTCTCACGGAGGATAGTTGATGAAATTATTTAAAAGAAACAAAAGGACTGCAGGCTTCTGATCTAATACTCTCTCTTGAAACTTGAGCAGCTGGTGGCTTCACTAGTTTGGTAACCGAACTAGAGCGCGAGGAAGATGAGGAAGCCGGAGCCAGATTCAAATCGGCTCTCTCGGCAGCAAAGAAATCACGGAATGCTGGTATCAAACTTGCAGCTCGACTGATGTTGCGGCTCCTCTCGGCTCCGCAACAGCAGCAACAGCAGCCGAGCTGCAAGTTTGATACCAGCATTCCGTGATTTCTTCGCTGCCGAGAGAGCCGATTTGAATCTGGCTCCGGCTTCCTCATCTTCCTCGCGCTCTAGTTCGGTTACCAAACTAGTGAAGCCACCAGCTGCTCAAGTTTCAAGAGAGAGTATTAGATCAGAAGCCTGCAGTCCTTTTGTTTCTTTTAAATAATTTCATCAACTATCCTCCGTGAGAAGCCGAAGCCGGCGACCATCCTTCGTGAGAAGCCGAAGCCGGCGAACAAAAAAAAACTACGCTACTTCTGGCACCGGATCTGAGCTCTATGCTGCCGGATCTGAGATCTCTACACTAGATCTGAAATGGAGAGACGAAACTGCTTCTTCAATTCTGTCTCCGACGAGTGGGGGGGGATGGGGTGGTGAGAGAGAGACCCATGAGAGATGGTGGTGGAAGAGAGAAAGAATGGAAATGGAGAGGGGATGGTGAGAAATGTAAAGAAGATGGTGGAAGAGAGAGAGACGTAATTATTTCCGTGAGAGAAAGAAAGGAAATGGAGAGAAAGAAGGGAAATGTTTACGTGAGAGACAGACTCCTGCCACTAATTATCCCCCCCCCCCATGTGATGACTGATTTTCCACGGCACCCACTATTTGTGGGTTCCGCGGAAAGTAGTGTATTTTTTTATTTTAGGGAATCCACTACACTTTTTTTAAGAGGTGTAGTGAAAATGTATCTTTATATGTTTAGTTTTGTAGTAGTGCATATTTGTGACTTCTTTAATTAAGTAATACATACTTTATTTTTCAAAAATTATACATATTTATCCTAAAATTAAATTATACATATTTATCCTAAAATGATGTGTATTTAGACTTCTTTAGCTTTTCATACTTGTTTATGCAAAAAAGATGAGGTTTTTATAGAAGTAATGTGTGCTTGGGTTATACGTATTTAATATAAAGCAAAAAAGATGAGGTTTTTATAAAAGTAATGTGTGATTGGGTTATACATATTTAATATAAAACGATATGGTAAAAAATCATGTGTATTCATACCAAAATAATTTCATTTTAGCCTTCCCAATATATTCATGTGTATTTATTAGGTCAAAATGATGCTCGTATCCCCACTTGACATGGGGAAAAACTTTTATGTATATACAAAATGTCAACAACATTTTTCATTTTAATTTTTTGCGTATTGAAAAGTGTTGTTTTTCCTTAAGAGTGGTGTTTTTTTTTTTTTCAAAAAATGTTTTTTTTTTCTTTTAAATGATGTGATGAAAGTTTTACATATTTACAAAAATGTCATCATATTTTTATTAAAGTATAGATTTCATTTGTTCAATGTTTTAAGAGAGATGGCTGAGCTTTATTAATTCTTGTTTTTTTTAGAAGAGTAATTAAATGCAATAAAGAGTTCGTCAATTGAATAATGTCAAATGATTAATATTACGAGTTTGATTACAAATTGATGGTTCCTGTTGTAATGTAGTGACCATTGGCCAATTAGTTCTTAACTAGTGAGTTTGCAGGATAAATAGTATCAAAAGTATAGTTAACAAAGAAAAGGGATAGATGAGGGAAGCTTGTAAACGGTACAATGACGGAAAATTCTCTCTCGGCGAATTCTCCCTCGACGAACAGCGAAGAACAAGATCAGTTGGATCGCAGTAAGAAAAAAACGAAAACAACAACAGAATCACCGATGGGCGAGGCGAATCCGATTGTAGGAGAGGCACTAACGAGTGGCAATGCACTGGAGAAACAGACAGAAGTCCGATCTTTCAAACAGATCGTGGCTAATGAGTCGCTGCAGAGCCAACATGAACTGGTGAATGATTTTGATCTGGTTTCTGATGATGAAGAGGATCCTGACAATGATGCGGATCCTTCTTGTCCGGTCATCAGGCTCACGAAAGAAGAAAAGGTTAGGCTACGGAGCAAATGGAAGCAGACTTTAATTGTTAAAGTGATGGGCAGAAGTGTGGGCTATGGCTACCTTTTGAGAAGGCTCACCACGCTTTGGAAACCTAAGGCGAGGATGGAACTCGTGACGGTCGACAATGGCTACTATTTGGTTAAGTTTGCATCGGTGGACGACTACGAGTTCGCAAAATATGGAGGACCTTGGATGGTGTTGGATCACTATCTCATCGTAAAAGAATGGCGGCCTAACTTCGATCCCTTCACTGACAAGACTGAGAGCATGATAGTTTGGATACGGTTCCCGTGCCTTCCTGCGGAGTACTACGACCATGCGTTTCTAATGAGAGTTGGGGCGAAAGTTGGCTGCCCAATAAACATAGACACAGCCACCAGCTTAGTGTCAAGAGCTAGTTTCGCGAGGGTGTGTGTTGAGGTAGTCGTTACTAAGCAGCTGCTTGCTAAGTTCACACTAAAAAATAGAGTCCGACCGGTGGTCTATGAAGGACTTCATCTGATCTGTTTTAAGTGTGGAATGTATGGCCATAATGTCGAAGCGTGCCACCTGAATCGGGAAGAGGAATCAAACCAAATGGCGGTGGAGGACGGCCGACAGAGCTCGGCAAACGGCGTCGGAAAGGCCAACGGTAAAAAAGGTACTACAAATGGAAAGGCCATCTCAATTATGGGAAATCCGATGATTAGGCCGGAACTTACGGAAGACTACGGAACCTGGATGGTAGCAACGAAACCGAAGAGGAACTATGCAAAAAATCAGGGCAATGGGAATAATGGAGGCCAGGAAAATGGTAAGAGAAATCAGAATGGTAATGGGAAAGGAAAACAATCTGCCGCGCAGCTTAGGTCCAGATATGCAAGCCTGGAAGTTACTACTGAAATGGAAGGAGATCAACTGGAGGAGGAAAACACTGGAATGCAAACGGAGACACAGAGCCGCACTCAGGGAACTAAAAACTTGGGCCAAGCTAGGGGAAAGAGGCCTACGGCCCAAGTGTCTGAAAAACAAATCATGGGAAATAATCGTCACGGCATGCACAAAAGGCAGCCCGAAATTGGTGAGTCAAGCACCCGGAGAAATAAAAGTTATCAAGCCCAAGAATCACAAAGAAACCAAGCGGGAGCCGCTTCAGAGCATACTCTAGTTATGGGTGATAAAAACGGGCCTAAAACAGTTCAAGTCATTGAAACGGATTGTGAGAATGGAATGGAGTGCTTAGAAGACACGACATGCATGCATGAACATCATGGTGACCCACCGGATGACGAACAGCGGGAGGATTTGTTGCCAGCCGATATACTAAACAGGGATGTGTCTCTTGGGGATTCGGACGCTGCGACCATGGAGGTCGAGTCCTAGGGGTTTGTTCTTTGTTGTTTTCTGTGTCTGGTTCACCTTGTGTGTTCTTTTTTTTGGTTGTGGGTTGTCTCGGTTTGGTTTTCTTTGTTTGGTTTTTTTTAATGAAGGTTATAAGCTGGAATTGCCAAGGTGCAGCTTCTAAGAGCTTCCTTAGGGCTGCGAAGTGGTTAATACACAAACACCGCCCGGATATTCTCTGCTTGGTGGAAACCAAGACGTCCGGGACCAATGCAGACTCCATTTGCGTTAAACTCGGTTTTGAAAAATGGGTGAGAGTGGAAGCTCTCGGTTTCAGCGGGGGAATATGGGTCCTGTGGTCGAACATGATGCAGATCCAGGTAATTACTTCCCACCCTCAATTTATTCATATGTTTGTCCAGGAATCAATAGGCAGAACATGGAATCTCTCGACGGTGTATGGGAGCCCGACCCCTCATCTCCGTCGACGGCTTTGGAGCTCTCTGACTAGAAATCAGGTTCACATCAACTGTCCGTGGTTGATCATTGGCGATTTCAACGCCATTCTCAATAGCGACGAGTGTTCGAACCCTGATAACTCAGGGCACCACAGGACTGCCGACTTTAAGAATTGGGTTTTCAACGAAGCCTTGATTGACTTGGGTTTCTCGGGTCTGAAGTTTACATGGAGGCGAGGCAGAGAAGAGGAGACCTTTAAAGGTGCTAGGCTTGACCGTGCACTTTGTTCGCTCGACTGGTTGGACACGGCGAAGGTAACGACGGTTACTCACCTTCCGGCCTTCGGTTCCGATCACTGTCCTATTCTGGTTGAGATCGACAACACCAAGCAGAAATGTAATACTAACTTCATGTTTCAAGGAGCCTGGACGAATCATCACTCCTTCATGGAGTTTGTCAGACAAAACTGGGATGCAGAAGGTTCGGTCTGGCAAAACAAAGAAGCGATGGCACAAAAGTTTAAACAGTGGAACAAACAAGTGTTTGGAAATATCCATTATAAAAAGAATAGGCTCTTGAAACGCCTGGAAGGTATTCAAAAATGTATGGACCAGACAAGGCATACGGGGCTAGTCACGCTGGAACGAAAACTTAAGAAAGAGTTAGAAGAGGCTCTTCACCAAGAGGAAATCTTCTGGTTCCAACAAGCTAGGGAGGAGTGGATTGCGTCAGGGGACCGCAACACCAAGTTTTACCATGCTGCTACGAGGAATAAGAAGGCCAAGAAAGGCAGTCACAATTTCGTGGATATTGACGGCAATCCCATGACCGATAGCCAGCAGGTTCAAGCAGCGATTCAGGAATATTTTACTGGTATTTTCTCTAAAGACGCGGACGTAAATGTCAATCAGATTCCCCACGGCGCTTTCCCGTCGCTTAGTGAGGACGAATGGAATTCGTTCAATGCGCTTTTTTCGGTTGAAGAAATCAGGAAAGCTCTTTTCGACATGGGGCCTCTCAAAGCCCCAGGCCCGGATGCGTTTCACGCCATGTTCTATCAAAAAGCCTGGACAGTGGTTGGGGCCTCGGTGTATAGACAAGTGGTTATGTTCCTCCAGACAGGGGTGCTGGAAGAGGGTATGAACGATACTTGGATCGCTCTCATCCCAAAGATTAGTTGCCCTTCTAATCCTAGTCAATATCGCCCGATCAGTCTTTGTAATGTTGTTTATAAAATTATTACAAAGGCCATGACTAACCGGTTAAAACCCATTTTGAGAAAGTTGATAGGGCAAGAACAAAGCAGTTTTGTGCCGGGCAGGCAGATCACGGACAATATTCTGCTGTACCAAGAAGTGATGCACTCCATGCGTAACAAACAGGGTCAGAAAGGGTACATGGTGCTCAAAATCGATCTCGAGAAAGCCTACGACAGGCTCAACTGGGATTACGGGACACTCTAAATGATGTTGGCATGTCGACTGAGTGGATACGAAACATCATGGCCTGCGTGGAAACCCCTAGAATGAAAGTGTTATGGAATGGTGACCTTCTTGACCAAATCATTCCTACTAGGGGGATACGGCAGGGAGACTCTATTTCGCCATATCTTTTCGTCTTGTGCATGGAACGCCTTAGTCACACAATAAAAACTGAAGTCAACAGAGGCGCATGGAAAGGCATTCGCCTGTCAAGGTATGGGCCCCTTATTACCCATCTTTTTTTTGCTGATGACCTTGTCTTGTTTGCTGAAGCTTCGCAGGAACAGATAACCACTATATCAAAATGCTTGGAAAGGTTTAGCCAGGCATCGGGCCAAAAAGTTAGTCTCAGCAAGTCCCAAAATTTTTTTTCTAAAAATGTGGGCAGCGAGGAATCGCAACGGATAGCGGCCCTAGCGGGTATACCCCGGACCACCAATCTTGGTAAATACCTAGGGGTCCCTACCTTTCATGGGAGAGTCACGAACAACATGTTTGGCCCAATGCTAGACAAGATGGACGACAGATTAGATGGTTGGAAGACTAAATTCTTAACACTAGCGGGGAGGCAAGTGTTAGCTCAATCTGTGCTCCAAACAATCCCCTACTATGGGATGCAAACAATCCTTATGCCCGCCGGAGTGTGGGAGGAGATTGACAGGAGAATCCGAAGATTCATATGGGGAGGATCCCAGGAGATTAGGAAATGCCACCTTGTAAGCTGGGGAACTGTCACAAAACCTAAAGACTTTGGCGGTTTAGGAATACGAGCGGCAAAGGATATGAACATGGCTTTCATGGCAAAGTTGGGATGGCAAATCGCTACCAGCAAAGATAACCTATGGACTACAGTCTTTAAGGACAAATATGGGCAAGGCAGATCCGACATAGATGTGATACAAGCAAAACCAAACTGCTCGAATGCTTGGAGAGGCATTGTTGCAGCTCTACCAATTGTACGAAAGGGAGTCTGCCACCACGTTAGGAACGGAAGAAACACACAGTTTTGGAGTGATGCGTGGATTCTGGAAGATCCCCTATCTTTTTCGATCCCCGACCTTGCGTCAGATGGTGACGGACAATGCCGGGTGTGTGACTACTGGGAGCAAGGCAGGGGCTGGAAATGGGAATGTTTGGAACAAATTCCTGCACATATTAAAACGCTCCTTTAGAATGTTACGCTACAAGAGGGCGATGAGGATGACGAGCAGTACTGGAAATGGGAACCGACAGGTAAGTTCTCTGTTACGTCTGCTTATGCTTTGATTCACGATCACGCTGATGCTATGCAGGAGAGCGTTTGGAAGAAGATTTGGAAATTAAAGGTGTCTAGCAAGCTCAAGGCCTTTTTATGGACTGCCACCCATGATCGGATTATGAGCAATGCGGAGAGGAAAAGGCGTGGCTTTATTACGGATGATAGTTGTGGCTGTTGCCCGGGAATGAGCGAAACCACTGACCACATCCTTAGGCATTGCGCCAAAGCCAAGGAGGTTTGGAGGGCTTTCACTTCTACAGAACAGCGAAGGAGATGGAGGCAGCTGGATGGTCGTGAATGGATCACCGACAACATCGTCCATGGGAGAGATGAGGTGGAGGTAGAAGATTGGCCTACCCGGTTTACTATCATCGTCTGGTGGCTCTGGAGATGGAGATGCGATAGAGTGTTCAATGATCGCGAGATGGACACGCCACGCAAGGTTAGCTGGATTAGGGAAGCAGAAGAGGAAATCAACCGGGCTTTTGCCCGACACAGCACCAGCATAAACAAGACGGGAAGATGCACAACTGCTCGTGTAAAGTGGGAGGCGTCTGCTGATCACCAGGTAACGCTAAACACCGACGGGAGCGTCAATTTCAGCAACAACAGAGCAGGTATTGGCGGAGTTTTGCGCAATAGCAATGGCGAGTGGATTGCGAGGTTTGCAGGTGGCACCACTTACAAAGATCCCACATGGGTAGAAGCTGAAGCCATCGCGGAAGGGCTAAGGTGGGCATGGCACAGAGGGGTTCGCGACTTGGAGGTTCAGTCGGATGCTAGAACTGTGATTCAATGGCTTAGGGAGGGGATACCGGGGCATGGACCGGTTAGAGATTTGTTAAACAGGGTTAATGAATGGATCGCTAAAGAATGGAGAGTCTCTTTCAAAGCCATTTACCTTGAGCAAAACAAAGTGGCAGATCGGCTTGCGGTAGGTGGAGCGATTTACGGTGATGAGCTTCAGACTTTTGCTGTTTGCCCGGTTATGAGCGAGGATGTCTTTTTTGAGGATTTGGCGCAGGTCACGAGTCTGAGAAGAGTGGTGGAGGTTGAATAATGTTTCACTCCCCAGGGGTCACCCCCTCTTTTATGATTAAAAAAAAACAAAGAAAAGGAATGCCAAAGACCTAGTGGCATCCGGTGTCCCAGTTAACACTCTGCATGGATGATGGGAGTGGTTTCGAGATTAGGTATAATATACAAGAATAACCAAAACAGAACCAGCATTTTCATTATCATTGTCAACATATATATATTACAAGAAATAGTGGTTACAAACCATCTCAATAAATTCTCATCAATATAGTAATAAAGTTCATATAAATACAATAATAATGTCCACTAATATATTATTTATAACAATTCCCTTATATATTTATACTAGTCATTTTTACGTACACCTAATACATGAAATTTGAGCCCAATATTAAAATTATAATTTAAATGTATTAAATAAAAATATTTAGCAATAAAATAATTTTTTTAAATACTATTGACTCTGTAACAATGTAATATTTGTTCATACATACTTTCTCAGTACCTACTGAAGCACGAGGATAAAACATGTGACCTCTCACTTGGGAGGCCCACAGCTATGCCGCTGGACCACAAGACCTTCGGAAAAATTCATCTTTGTTATACTTATAAAAGTCATATATTTTGAAAAATGAGATACTATTTGAAGAATATGAAATCAATGATTACCATATTATTTATGGTTATAATGGGAAAAATGAAGTAATTTAAAAAATTTGAGATAAAATTAATTAAATGGATAATAGATCAGATATGTTATGGTTAAATATATTGTTATAATATTACATTTAATAGATGTTTTTAAAATTCCAATACTATATATTGTGGTGGCACCGAATAGTTATAGGTCCAAAAATGGCTTCGTTTCTTTAAGTAAAGAAATGGTGGCAGTTATATTTAACTCATTCCGTATTTGTGATGTGCTCAAAATAAAATATAACTACAGTGTATCTCAAATGAAACTGAATAACATATCTCACATATTGAGTGTATATTATCAAATGAAACTACAACTAAAGTAGAATGATACTTTAGTTGTGCTGTAATGAAACTATAGTTTATCTCAAATAAAACTGAATAATAGGTCACATATATTGAGTGTATGACTGTGTCTTATTAAATGAAACTATAGTTCAATTAAAATGATACTTTAGTTGTGCTGAAATGAAACTACAATATGTATAAAATGAAATTGAATAACATGTCTCACATATTGACTAAATATTGTCAAACGAAACTGTAGTTATATCAAAATAATACTTTAGTTGTGTTGTAATGAAACTACAATGTATATAAAATGGAACTGAATAATAGTTTCACATATTTAATTTGAGTGTATATTGTCCAATGAAACCGTAGTTGAATAAGAATTATGCATTAGTAATGATGTAATAAAACTACAGTGTGTATAAAATTAAATTTAATAACATGTCTAGCATATTGAGTGTGTAATGTTAAATGAAATTGTAGTTGAAAGAAAATGATATTTTAGTTGTACTAAAATAAAACTACAATTTATATAAAAAGAAAATGAATACGTCAGACAAATAGAATTAAATGGACAGAATGGGTTTCGTTTCTTTTCATTAAAAGAAACGGCACCGTTTTGAACCATAGTCCACAATAAATTTTATTACCATTCCAAATTAGTGGCCACTTTATTAAAAAAAATATGGATAAAAACTAGGGATATAACATGAATTTACACCTATAATGTTTTTATATTTTATACATATCAATATGCACTCGTGACTTAACTCGTTAAATTTTTAATAACACTATTGTTTTGATTAAACAAAATTGATGACTTTATGTAGGGCATGAAGAATTTTTAAACATATACATTAAAAATGAAAATATTGTTTACATAAATAATTTGATTAATTGTATGTTACAAATAAATTATTCCTTTGATTTACAAGGAAGTGCTCATCTATTATCTGAAAATGCACTTTAGATGAAACCACACCTTAAGTGAAAAAACAAATTATTCCTATACCTTGAGAGTTTTACTTTTTTTTTTTTTTTCAGTTAATGTATCTGATTTAGAGTTCATCTTTTACTGAGTTGCCTAGCACGGCTCCTGGGAAGCATGATTTAGACGTGCTTAAGCTTTGAATCCACATCTCATCCGCCGTGACGGCATTAGTGTCGTCGTTCCGATGCCATGACCAATGTGCATGCGTTTGATTGTACACTTTCAATCGACCGTGCCCAAAACTTGGCTCCCGAAACATCGATATTGACGGACTTGGACTCTCAAACCTACAAAATATATATCCACTCCATTAATGTTATATGTTTTTTTTAATAATCAAAAGTTTATACTGATAGTGAAATTATTCATTTATATATACTCAGCACTCCCGAGTCATAAATATATTTGATACGTACGTCATTGCGAGCCCTTCTCTGTTTCCTCCATCACCAATGGTCACGTATATAGGACCGCACGGATCAGCTTCGTTGTTGAATACTCTAGTCTGAGATCACAAATATCATAAACCATTAGAAAAAAGAAATTTAATTTGGATTTTATTTATCAGACCACGAGGTGTCTGAACAGACTCTAATTGAAAAAGGACCTTTAAGCAGGTACCATACTCAGACTAATTTCCGTTCACACCGGACCGGCCCAATTAAGGGTTAAAGTGCTGGACATATTGATTTTTTCATACAATATAGTGAACGTGAAATCTTAATTTTTTTTTTAATTAATGTAATGAAACAAGAGGCAAATATAATACGTTAAACAAAATTTCTAAGTAGAAATTAAATATAATATTTTGTTGAGATTAATTGTACTCACAAAGCGTTCGTAAGCATGGACGTGACCAGCAAAGACTGCATCAACACGCGCATTGTACAGCAATTCTTCCATGGATTTCCTCATGCTTTCTCCTTCTCCTTTATGAGCAGAATTGGAGTTGTACCAAGGCGCGTGGAGGAGCACGAAGATCCAGGGAGTCCTGGACCTATCAACATCGGCCAAGTCAGCTTGGAGCCACTTGTACTGATCGGATTGGGAGTCAAAGTCCGCGTAAGATCCCAACATGATGACGTGGATGGCTGCCACGTCGAAGGAGTAGTACAGGTTGGACGTGGACCCACTTTCTTGGTACGGCATTCGCCACCTGGAATTGTAGGCCTTGAAGCCGTGAGGGTAAATTATGGGAAAAATTTCGATCTCGTGATTGCCTTCCGTCACCATCCACGGCCGTGAGCTGGCGTAGGGCTCCACCAAGCGGCCGAAAGAGTCCCAAAGCGGTTGCTGAGTATCGGCGTAAGACAGGTCGCCCGGCAGCAAAAACACGTCGTAGTCTGCCGCGGCCACGTGTTCTAAGGTTGAGTTTGTCCACTCTGTTTGACCCAGATCTCCTGCAATCAAACATAACGGTAAATATTCCATAAGCTATAGCTAGCAAATGTATAACTTTATTTTTCATACTACTGATTCACTGAACATTTTTAAAAGCGAATGTGCTAGACTTGACCCGCACCAGTCAATCTTAACTATTTGTTGGGACTCATAATATTATCATGCCTAAAGCAATAATTAGTATAAATACTCAACTTTATTTGTTTATACACACATTTTTGAAAGTCACATGATTTTCAACCCGACTCTTACGGGCTAAACGTACAACTCAACAAGTTCCTTTCGGTAGCTTTCTCTGTGAGTGAGTGCCGACAAAACTATTTCATCTGATCTAAATCGAATCATGAATCATGGGTAACCAGATGGAAATCATGGTACTAAGCCAGCCATCTGTCTCATAATAAGACAAACAGTTTCTTACCAATCTCTTTAAATTAATTGGCCTACCAGCCACTCAGCCACGTACTTCCTAATTCCTATAACCATTAATATTCATTAGTCTATTCTTGTACATTCAAATTAAGTTTTCAAATCAAAATTAAATTTCTAGGTCAATACATTATTATTTATTAGGCCATCCTTAATAATGTGAGGTTTTTGAGAAGATTTTGCAGGTGCAAATAGAAAAGAGAAAATGAGAGTAGAGAAAAAAAAAACGCACCCGTGCATGCGCTTGCCTGGGAGCGAGAGTTGCGCCTCATGCATCATGAGGCGCAACTCTTCCCTCAAGGTGGGTCACACTCCCCACTGCCAAAAACTCCACATTTGCAGGAAAAAAAATATAATTTTCCTAAAAACTCACTCCCACATTTGTTAAAACACACCCCCTTAGTTTTTACTATTCCAAAAGCCCACCAAAATCAACTAATGTAGAGGCGTTAGAGTGGTTCTCCTATGAGACTATCTTATAAATCCTAATTCGTTACATGGGTTGGATTCAGATGAAAATATAATACTTATATTAAAAAATTTAATAATATCATAAATAAAGTATTTGTTACTTATAAGAAAAATAGTAATATTTTTGAAAAAAAAAAATATAATACTTTTAAGTTTTCTTCAAAATTATTACACTTCTTTTTATAAGTAACAACTAATTTATTTATGATTAATTAGTATTACCTTTTCCTATAAATATTACATTTTAATTTCATCTCGATTTGACATTTATATAAGTTTTTGCCTATTTATTATTATAGAGCATGTAACTTAAGTTTGATATATTATTATGGAGCATATATTATATAGATAATGCCCTACTCAATTCTTTTAATAAGATTTTCATATGATGTCAATAGTACATGTACATATATAGTACACGAATTGGAAAAACCTAGTTCATGTACATTGTATTATTTTGTTCTTCAATTTATATTTATTTAGAATTATTTTTGAAATAAAACAATAATTATTATTATTCTGATGTTTTGTATTTTATTATTTTATGGTGGGTGACTATATATATATTTGTATGTGCTTTATTTTGAATATAGGTATTTTATTTATTTAAATGATATTTATTTTCTATTCCCTTGTCAAGACAAACACAAGAATATAATTGTTTTAATAATTCCATGTTTATTTCCCTTTTAAACTAAAATTACATGTACAAATTATAGCAGCTAGGTAATAGTTCAAATTTCTCAAACATAGGTTTTGTTTCTTGAACGATCCTACTCCGATCTGAGCAATGATATGATCATTTGGGACCAAATTCTATCAAGAAGTGCACGCAACAAAAAAATTAAAGGTACAGTGTCAATTAAATTAATTAAAGGTGTAGGACCAAGTATTAGTTAACTTGCCCAGAAATGACTAAATTTCATTGCCTTTAGGTAAGAAATCTCACACCCTATTCCGATAGAATAGTGGCCAACTACTCCTCCGATCCTATTTTATCTGTCTTATTTATTATTTATTGGTCAAACTAATTTTTTTGGTTTATTTTTTATTTATTTTTTAAATTTAATTTATTTGTATGTTTAATAGTACTTTTAGTGTAGTTTCCAAATATATAAATTTTGTATGCCAATACTAAACTTTAAATTACAACAAAAATTAAGTTAAAAATAATTTCAATAAAAGCCTAATTAACCGAACCAAAAATATCAAATGGGGAGGGAGTATTAGTTAACCTGATTAAGTCATTAGCATTATCATACATAAAACGGATGGGACAGAGGAACCACTCACCGGCGACGGCAAATTCAACTGGAAAAGTCGACGGCGGGGTTCTGAAGCTGAACTCCGGCCCACTTCCACCGCACCTATAGAAATACGTCGTTCTTGGCTCCAAAGGTCCAATTGTAACGTGGTATATTTCTCCAGAGCTATAGAAGAAGTAACGGTACGAGGTACGGTCGCCGGTCGCCGACTTATCGTACCTCCCTGGCGCTTTACCGTATTCCACGACAGACTCCCCGTGTTTATCGGAGGTAACCCATGAAACCCTCATGTGATCTTTCCCCGCCAACGATATGTGCACCTGCTGAGGGTCGGATTCGGCGCGGTGATGAGAGGTGAAAATGAGCCGCCGAGGATGCGGGCGGGAATATTCCGGCGATGCATCGGAATATTGGAAAAGAAAAGCGGTTAACAAGATTGGGAAGAAGAGGGTCAT
>CM008334.1:24989004-25007979 GCA_002525835.2 Ipomoea batatas | reverse complement strand
GCAAAAATAATAGATTCAATGTTAGATTCCAGAAAAGAAAATGCCAAAATAAATGAATCAATTACATGTTAGTTGTTCTGTAAAAATACCTCATTAATCTTCCATCTGTATTTTCTGTTTAGGAGAGAAATCTTCACTGTTTCTGCTTCCAGAAATGTTCCATGTTGTTTTTAACTCTTTCAATTCCTCTTAATTTCCGAACCTGCAAAAAATAAAAATTCCATGTTAGTTTTTGTGTACATAAATACAGAAAACAAAATGCCAAAAAAATCAATCATTTACATGTTAGTTTGTGTTTTTCATTTATCTGTATTTTCTGTTTCGGAGAGGAATTTTTACTGTTTATGCTTCCAGACATCAAACATGCAATTCCATGCTTCCATGAATTTTTACTGTTTCTGTTTCTGTTTCGGAGAGGTTTTAAGTCTTTCAAATCCTGTTACTTTTATAACCTGCAAAAAAAAGTAATTCCATGTTACTTTTTGTCTACATAGATACAGAGAACAGAATGCCAAAAAAATGAATCAATGTCATGTTAGTTTTCCTGTAAAAATGTTCCATCAATCAATTACATGTTAGTTTTTCTGAAAAAATGGTTCATTAATCTTCCAGAAAGTTTGTGTTTTTAATTTATCTGTATTTTGTGTTTAGGGTAGGGGAATTTTTACTTTTACTGCTTCCAGACATCTGCCATGTTAGTTTTAATTCTTTCAAATCCTGTTTCTTTGAGAACCTGCAAAAAAAATTTAATTCCATGTTACTTTAAATACAGAAAACAGAATGCTAACAATAAAAGTTCTTCATTATCTTCCAGAAATTTTGTGTTTTTAATTGATAACTATTTTGTGCTTCATTAAGTCTTTCAAGTCCCACAGCAAACAGAAAACTTCTGATTTTGTTTTGTTTCAATCTTTGTCGACAAANCATGTTACTGCTGCAACAACTCTGCCCTGATCTTCTAGCTTTGGATGAAAATGATTTTAACTCTGACGGTCAGATAAGCGAGGGGGATGATAAATTTTTGGAGGTACTGTCTTTTTTTCTTGACTAAATGCAGTTAAACAGTTACTATAAAACTAATGCTAACTTTGGTTAACATTTCTTTTAAATGGTCAGGGTTTTGAGAGTGACGAGGGGGAGAGTCCTATTGCTCTGTTGCCTCCAACCAGTAGTACAGATTGTACTACTGATGGACCTGTCAAGCGTTGTTTGCTTGATTCATTCTCCTCAACCAAGGGTGGAAAGAAAGTGAAGCAATCTAATGTAAAGCTAGAGAAGATTGATTGAAATTGAGAGGGGGAACAATTTGTAATGACATTTGGGTTACTATTATGACTGACAATTATGTTTTTTTTTCCTTTTTTTTGGTACTGTTATTAAATCTATCCCGACTTTTCGCTATTGGTTGTTTATTTAAGCCATGAGATTTATTTTGGTATTAAATCTCATGTCAATCAGTTTCTGGCATCATCTTAGTGGCATTCCTAACTACAGCACTTTGTCAGTTTTGTATTATTGTTGCAGGATTGCAGGTATGCTCAGCAGAGGATAAAATGAACCAGAAAATTTGTTTTACCAGCTTATATGTGTTAAACTATACTCTAAATTTCCCTATTTGTTATGTACTCTACATTTTGTATTTTCTAACTGTGTATTCTCACTAATTATTAATTTTTAGATTGGATAAAAAAAGAATTGCAGGTAAATTTCTGCTCAGGTTCTACAAGTGGCATTCCTTTCTACACAACATTTTTCCTTTTCTAGGGTTGTTGCAGCATTCAAGGACTAATGGCAGCACATTACTGTTTAACTTTCAACAAAGTGGCACCACTGCTATAACCTAGCAACACTGTCGACACTTAAAGAAGCTGCAGTGCTGAAATTTGAGGATGTTGTATTGTCTTTTTAACTTACCTTCCATTTCTAATCAATAAAGTTTTGTCTACAAATTTGTTAACTTTTTATTATTTACTTCAGTTCAGTCATTTCTCATTACAGATAAAATATCATCCCTCAAATTTACATTTCTATAAGTAATCAACAGCATTACAAGTTAAAAATTACAGATAAAAATTGCATAAATGCCAAGTTAATGAACATAAATACAAAACTCTACACATAATCAGTTGGTAATTTACAGACTGAGGGTGTGTCTTTATAGTCAATAGTTTTAAACACATGCTACTTTCCATTCTTAGTTTTTTAGCATTTTTAAATACATGCTACTTTCCAATCTTAGTTTTTTTGCACATGGATTTAACAAAGTACTCTGTATTATTTTTTTTGCACATGGATTTAAATACATTGGACATTTATAATAGACCAAATTGTAACTAAATAAAACCAAAACATTTTATAGCAGTGTACATGGAAGCATTTGAATTAAAAACCAATTAGGAAATAATTAGTTGACTTATCTTTTTCACACAACTGACATGATCTCCGTTTTTTGCCTTATTCATCCTTAGTATATCAATACCACCCTTCTGCAGAAAGTCATCTGTATTAGTTTTTTTCCAAGTGGATTTAAATACATTGGACATTTATAATAGAGCAAATTGTAACTAAATAAAAGCAAAACATTTTTTGCAATGTACATGGAAGCATTTCAATTAAAAACCAATTATAAAATAATTAGTTGACTTATCTTTTTTCACACCACTGACAGTATCTCTGTTTTTAGCCTTATTCATCCTTAGTATATGAATACCACCCTTCTGCAGTCAAATATTATTTGTAAACAAAAAAAAACCTTCAAACACTGTGTTTAAATACAGATTAAACTACTAATTGAATATGTATTACAACAGTAGCAGTTTAGTTGACAATTAAAAAAACAATCCACACAACATTAGCATAACAATTCAGTTAAAAAAAATCAATTGTTATAATATTAAATTAACAATTCAATTGAAAAAATACCTTGGAAAAAAAAATCCATCACTGTCATTATTTGGGCACATCTCAAGTGTATCATCATTATGCAGCTAAAAACATTAATTGCATGTAAGTCATTTAGTCTTCCAATGTAGTATTGGAAATAACAAGATTCCCCTACATTATTGATTCTTATTACTACATTATAAATACTAACTATTCACTCTACAGGTTTACAAGTCTGAAAAACTAATCAGCAAAGGCAACCATGAGGAAGCTCACCAAATCAGCAGTCATCGGCAGTAAAAGGAAACATCCATTCAATGACAAAGGTACTCCATGAAAATATTTTACATTTCAGATGTTTTTAGATTGCATTACGTAGGTTAGATATTTAGATTGCTCTAAATTTCTATTACCATCCATTCAACTGAATAAAACTGTTGTAAATTTCTATTACCATTTAGCAACTAAACCACTCTATGTACTGTGAATGATCTAAAATCATCTACACTAATTGCAGAATAGTTTAAGTAATGGTAATACAAATTTAGAGAACAAACTAGCATAAACTGCATAATAAGGTTTTGAATACAATAGATAGCCTTCTAATTGTAACATTTAGAATCGTGTTTTTCTACAGAAATCCCAAATTTTAAGAACTCAGGAACATTCATTAAGTGCACAATAAGGCAATAAGGCAATACAAATTTACACTCAATGTAAATTTCGGATATGTAAGACATTCAACTGAAAACAAAATTTCTCAGAAATTACCAAATACAGTAGCTTGAATAGCTTGATTTTCACATTTAAGCTAAGTGAATCAGTACATATTCCAGTCGTCCGTAATAATGGATCAACAAACCTGCAAGTTAAGTCGAAAAAGACATGCATTTCAAAATCAACCCTAGAAATCGTAGATCTACTATCTAAGAACATAATAATACAAATTGATGTAACTTACCAGTTCATTGCTGTTCATCTTGCCAAAAAATCGTTTTCCAGACATGGAAATGGTCCAGGTACCTCAAGTCGCCGATTAACGGCGATCCTATGTTGTTTACGCCTGTGTTTACCGATTTTGCTTCGGATTAGCGATCTGGGTTGGTAGAGTTACAGTACAGAGTATACAGTAGATCTAAGTACTGTATCCTACCTCAACTCGCCGATTAACGGCGATTTTGTGTTATTTACGGCTGGGTTTATCGATTTAGTTGTCGATTAACGATCTGGGTGCGTATACATAGAGTAGATAGTAGAGAGTAGAGATTGTAGTTTATCCTAAACCCTAAACTTTAGTAGCAGGACAGAAATGGAGGTTAGAGTAGAGAGGGAGCGATGAGCAGATGCCAGATCCAGAATACACAACACGGACCATCTTAGCTTGGGTTTTTTTATTATATATATATATATATATATNACCAAGAGAACAAAGCACTTCTCCATCAACTCATCTCTTCTTCTTCTTCTTCTGCGGCAAAAGTTACCACTACATCTTCTTCAATAATGTCACCCACTGCCAATGCTGCTGCTGCTGCTGCTTCAAACTCCACCAACAACTAACTACCCATATTTTCATATCAAAACAATAGTTCAATACAAAAATTAGAAAATGAACATCTCAAGCTAGTATAGGGCGTTTGCCTTTTGATTATAAAGCCTATATTGACATAAATTATTTGTTGGTTTCACGTTTAGCCTTCAGTTTTAAATGTCCGTATTAGAAATTCTATTAAGTTGCGTATTTATTTTTAATTGAACTGCTGAAATTGTTTGTTTTGTCGGCTCAATTAATTTATGTGTTTTTTTTTTGAAAACATTAATTTATGTGTGTTAAACCGCATGTTTTCGGCAAATTATACCGTCCACCATGGTGCACATAGCAATGTGCACCACGTACGTAAACGACGTCGTTTTGAGCATTGTAAATTAATCATCTCTTTTTTTAGAAATCACGTTTCCCGTTTCGGCCGGTTTGTGTATTATGTTAATATTCTGTGTATTCTAGGTATTCGTTCTGTGTATTCCGGGCAATCATTATGTGTATTCTAAACAACCGTTCTGTGTAGTCATGTTAGTAAAACATGTTGTGATGTGTTTGTGCATTCGAATGTTTAGGATGATGAGCTCTGTGTATTTTGTGTCAATATTCTGTGTATTGATGTTATTAACACAGGTTGTGATGTGTTTGTGCATTCGAATGTTCGGAGGATGAGTTCTGTGTATTTCGTGTCAATATTCTGTGTATTATGGGCAAACATTCTATGTATTCTAGGCAAACGTTTGTGTATTCTAGATAATGATTATGTGTATTAAAGATAATGAATTCTCTGGAGTCATTCGCGTCCGCGTCCACTAACATCGAAACGACGTCGTTTTTGATCGTGGTGCACATTGCTATGTGCACCGTGGTGCAGGGTATAACGATTGCATATTTTCTGCTTCCGAGTTTCTCCGTGTTCTGGGTTTGGTTGGGGGCCTGGGGCAATTTTTTGGGGCCATTATTTTAAATGAGTCCATTGAATTTTTGTATTTTTTTTTAAATAAAGGCCCAATTTGTCCTTGTCTAAAATAAAGGCCCAATAATTTGCCAAAAATCTACTAGCCCAGTTGTTATACCGTGGACCATGGTCACAGAACAACGTCGTTTCAATAAGTGGAAGCAACGACTCTTGTAGATCTCTGTAACTGATATTACAGTTCATCTCAAATGATACTACAGTTGTGTTGAACTGATACTGCAGTTGTGTTGAACTGATACTGCAGTTGTGTTTAATTGAAATTGCAGTTGTGTTGAACTGATACTGCAGTTGTGTTGAAAGGGAACTGCAGTTGCGCGGAACAGAGACCGTTTCATCCGTCTATTTTCATTAATCAAAACGACGTCGTTTTGATGTGCGGTTCACAGTAAAATTTGCGCTACTAACCAGTCAAACCTAGAGTCCATCTCACATAGTCTAAAATATAGAAAATGTATTTTTAAACAGTAAAGTTCTTTTGGAGTTAGGGAAGCTCTAAAATGAATAAAGGAATTAAATTTGGACGGAATTCAAGTATAGATGGAAGACCACCTTAGTAGTGAGGTTATTTTGTAATTTTTTAGAAGTTTTTGTAAGTGTGTTTAGAAAAGAGAAAATGAAATGGGAGGAAAAAAACAAAATAAATATGAAAAAGATAATAAATTAAAGCTTTGTCAGGCGCGCCTAAGCGGGGGCGTGTAGTGCCCGCTGGGCGCATTCATGGCCTTCTACGCGAATCTTTGCGTCTCTTCTTCATCTGATGTGGGTCCCACTTTCTGTCAATAACTCCTCTTTTATAGAAGGAGCTCATTTTTCTCTCTCCACCATGTGGCTTTGCATATGACATTAACCAAATAAAAATCCTTGATAGGGATGCTCTAAGTTCTTTAGAGCCTACCTTCAAAAAAAAAAAGTTCTTCAGAGCCTATATTTAAAACATTTAAGCCTTGTTTGGTAAATAATTAGCCTATCAGTCAATTTTGGCATATTTGACCTTTATTAGTTGTTTGACTTGGTTAAAAAATTTAATATAAGTGTTTGCTTAATAAGTTTTGGTAACTCCAAAATACTAAATTTCAAAAGGCTACTCAAAGCAACATTTTCAATTAGCCTTTTGAGAAAAGATATTATACCAAACAACTATCAGCTAACAACTAATTTACCAAACACTTTTCTACAATTACCTAATATTATCAATTAATTGCACCCTCTAATTCAATCAGCTAACAGCCATTTACCAAACAGGGCCGTTGACTTATCATCAATGGCATTTCTTAATATTAGTTTTTTTTTTTTTTTGAATGCTACTGACTCTATTACAGTGTAGTATCTGTTCATAAACTACTTTCTCAACCTACTGAAGAACAAAGAGACAGCAACGCCTCCACTGAGGCTCGAACCCACCACCTCCCTTATACAGGGAAGGGTTTGATACCACTGGACCACAAGGCCCTTGGTTAATATTAGTTTTTGATTGTTAAAGAATGTATGAATGTGATTGCTCACTTAGCTTAGGGAAATTGTATTAAAAAAAGGTTGTTTTGTTTGAACAGTTATGTCATGGACTCGGATACACCTTGTCGGATCAAAATACACAATTTATATACTGAATGTTAACAATTTACATACTGAATGTTCACAATTTTAGTATTGTAAATATTCAGTATGTAAATTGTGAATATTCAGTATATAAATTGTGTAATTTTGGATCAGAGGCTACAAAATAATTTGTCGTGTTGTTCTTGACTTCTTGTTTCTCTTCCTCCCTTTATTTTTTCTCCTAAAATTTACCTGTTCATTTCTTAAGGTGACAGTATAATTGCCAAGAACCTTGTAGTCTAGTGGCATCAAACCCTTCCCTTTATACTGATTCTTGTGCTTCAATAGGTTGAGAAAGTAGTTATGAACAGATACTGCATTGTAATAGAGTTAGTAGTATTCAAAAAAAAAAGTGACAGTATAAGTCTTTTTATTCATTAATTCTTCATGGATTAGTCAATTTTATTATGAGTTAATAGATAAATTATTAATTAAATATATTAAAAATTATATTTTTGTGTACTATTAACGATATTACAAGATAGTGGGTATATGTTTTATACTTTTTAACTGTTGCTGCCTAAAAAAACAAATAAAAAAGATGAACAATTAAAAGGTGAATTCAGGAATGATGTAGGTGAATTATAAAAGAAACAAATAATACAGCACAGAATGATAGTTGGTGAATTAGGCTTTGTGTACGCGGACTTGTCCCCTTCTTTTAGTGGATTCATCGATTCGCAGTTAATATTAGAAAGTTCAAATTTTGACAACAAAAATTGAAGAAATTTGCACTTTCAGACCCAGATCTCCCTCCCTATTCTTTTCATATTTCTACACATATCTCTATGCATATTGACTAATAAAACAATTATTCTTCGAGTTTTGGGTTTGTGTTCTTGAAAAGATGGCAGCAGGAACATCCAGGAAAATTTCAGCAGCTTCAGCCAGGTCTCACACTAGAAAATCTAAGCAAAAGACTTCGCTTCCACTTCCTTCAGGTGCTTGTTTAATTTTCGAACTTCAATCTATGTTAAATGTTCTTGGTTGCTCAAGATTCGCTTTAACTATCGAAATCGAGTGTGCGGTCAGATGCCAAAAAGAGTTTTTTAGCTTTAATCTGCAAAGCAAAATTTAGAGAGCAGAGGGCTTTCCATGTAGTATGTGAGCATGGGCAACATGTAATGAATGATACTTTCTTAGTTCCGGATAGAAAGCTATGGTCTTGATTGTGATTTGTGTGTGTGTGTGTGTATCTGGATTTTCAAATATGGGTTATGTTGAGGTTGTGAAAATTGTAGTGTTTTATGCTTGAATGCTTGAATTTTTTGTTTTGATACATATAGGGTGAAATCAGATTGTGTAATCCTCTTAGTTGGGCAGATCATAATTGCATCTCAACATTTCAGGATTATTTGGGAAAATATTGCTGGTTTCCATCATAGGATTTTTGGCATGGGCTTATCAGGCAACTCGGCCTCCTGCGCCCAAGCTGTGTGGCTCACCAGATGGGCCTCCTATCACAGCTCCAAGAATAAAACTTAGTGATGGAAGATACCTGGCTTACAAGGAACACGGTGTGCCCAAAGATAAAGCAGCATATAAGATAGTCTATGTTCATGGATTTGATTCTTGCAGGCATGATGCTGTTATTGCCAATAATCTCTCTCCAGTAATGTTCCTTAACTTATACTCGTAACATTTTAATCCTTTTTCAGTTTTAAGCCCCTCCTAGTTCATAATAGCTGCAATGAATTATTTTCGTGCAGGATGTTATTGAGAGTTTGGGAGTCTATATTGTTTCCTTTGACAGACCTGGTTATGGAGAAAGTGATCCTAATCCAAAACGCACTGAAAAGGGCATAGCTTTAGATATAGAGGAGCTCGCTGATGCGTTGGGATTAGGTTCAAAATTCTATGTTGTGGGATTTTCCATGGGTGGGCAGGTGGTTTGGACCTGTCTCAAGTACATCCCTCATAGGTATGTACATTACAATATCGCATAGACAATGGACGAGGAGAGGGAATTTACTTGGTGGCATTTAAAAAGTTTAAATCTTTGTCTAGTTTTTGTCATATTCTTGGTCTTGTCTAGACAATCTGGAATCAGTTTCATTCATTTTTGAGTGTTTCGGTTGTAACTTGTGACAGATTGGCTGGAGCATCTCTTATAGCTCCCGTCATCAACCACTGGTGGCCTAACATTCCTGCAAACTTATCCAAACAAGGCTTCTCTAAACACCTTCCCCAGGATCAGTGGGCCCTAGGTGTTGCTCACTATGCTCCATGGCTTGTACACTGGTGGGAGACCCAAAAGTACTTTCCCGCTTTAAGTGTTTCAGCTCACAGCCGGAAAATTCTTTCTTCACATGACATAGAATTACTGCCTAAAATTCATCCCCGAAGAGTGGATTACATGGTAATTGCTTCACCCTACTAAGCTTTATTGCTATTGGCATGAAAGTAGATTGCACTATTGCCTAGCAAGATTACTATGATCCATCAAACACTATATTCATTACTGATTCCATTTTATGCATAACAACAACAACAACAACAATAATATGAAAGAAGAAAGATTTTTTACTTTTCTAGTTTTCTTTTCTGGCCTTGATAATAGATTTGCAGGCTATGACAAAATACTTCTTCACTGAGGTCTCTAACTAATGAAGATTTGGCTTCAATATCTATAAATATATACCAGTTTCATTGCTTGAAGTATGTCACTTCGTAGTATAAATGACGGATTTTAATTTCTCGGGGTTGATTACATTGAGTTTTTAGTAACAAATGATCTTTTAACTCTGTGAAAACTTGATGACTTTCTTATCAGATTAATTACAAGGTTATGCAATATGTATTACAGAATACAGAGTACTTCTGAATATATTTTTAGCATGGAAGAGTGCCCTTTTTGTGGATAGGAGATTTTGTATTAAACTAAATGCTGTCAAATGCAAATCCTATGCTGTTATCATGACCACCATCTAACCAAACTAATGGGATTTGTTGAAATTGTCGTTACTGTAAAATGATCAGGGTCTGCCATGATACTTTGATATGGAGACAGATTAAAGCTGTCACTAGATCCTGCAGGTGATGAGAAAGCTATCAATAATCTAAGGACCTCTAGTAGGCAATCCAGAAGCAAGTGCCCTGTGGGCAACCCCAGCCAAGTTGGTCGGGCTGTTGACTTGGTAACCACAAGGTTACAAGTGACTCTTAGAGGGAGCGGCCTATTGGCCTTCTTGGTCTGAGCCAATCAATTATGGGCAACTTAGGCTAGTTTACTTGTGGTCCTTTAGCGACTAGGGTCGCAAGATGGGATTTACACAGTGCACGGGTAGTGGATGCGGGTTTCCCTCATCACCCAAAATTAAAAAGAAGCAAGTGCCCTTACTGTCTGAAATTCAGGGTACCTTAATGATTCATATGTTTGCAGTTTGCGTCTTTGTACCCTGTAATTCTCTGGTGACAACTGGAGTACAAGTATGCATATAGATATTGCTTGATGTTCTTTCTTCAGATACTTGATTTGTACATTAAAAAATGCAGTTAGAAGGAAGATAACATTTGATCAAGAGACTTCTTCATGTCATTTTTTATCTACATTACCGAATTCTTATATTCCTACTAGTTTTAACTATCGGGTCATCTGTCTTTGCTGGCAATATTTAGGCACAGGTGAGACAACAAGGGGAATTCGAGTCTCTCCACCGCGACTTGATAGTTGGCTTTGGGACCTGGGAGTTTGGCCCGACCGATCTAAAGAACCCATTCCCTAACGGAGAAGGTTCTGTTCACCTGTGGCATGGAGAAGAGGACCGTCTTGTACCCGTTGCTGTGCAAAGATACATCACTCAGCAGCTTCCATGGATTCACTACCATGAGCTTCAGGGTGCCGGTCACATGTTCCCTCATGCCGATGGAATGGCTGACAGAATTGTTAAGTCCCTTTTAATTGGAGAGAGCAGTCTCTAGATGTTCATTGCTGTACTTCATCCACCTCTTTTGCTTACCTATGCATTTCTTGAAGATGTAATGTAACAAAAGATTTTGTTGTATAACTAGTTTTGTTCCCAGTGGGTTCCGTTCCTTCGTTGTTGCATAAATATGTTATAGTAACTTATAAGTCCCTACTCAAAGCAAGTCTAATAGTACAACTTTAGTATGATGATGATTGATTGATTGATTATCGGAAAATGGTCAAATAGGTTCTTAAACTTTACACTAAAAGTCAATTAGCTATTTAAACTTTTAATATGTACAATTAAACCTTTTAACATGTTAAATTGAGACAATAATTTCTAACAATTGGTAAATAACATATTTTTACAAGTTATTTCAGTTTAGACACGAAAGACGGAAGGCGAAAGGTCGCCTTCTCCGGCGAGGGAGACCAGTAAAGGTCTCTTTCGCCGGAGAAAGCAACCTGAGGTTGCCTTTTCCGTAAGGCGACCAGATCTGGTTGCCTTCTCCGGCAAAGGAGACCTTAACTGGTCGCCCTTGCCAGAGAAGGTGAACTTTTGTCACCTTCCGCTTGAAATGTCGATCTACTTGTTGTTGATCGTCGGATTTTCGTGCCTGAACTGAAATGACCTGTAATAACAGGTCATTTACCGATTTTTGGACTTCATTGCCTCAATTTAACATGTTAAAGGGTTTAGTTACACTTTTTAAAAACTGTTGGTTTAAAATTTAGATGTCTATTTAACCATTTTTTCATTAATTATTGTTTTTTTTTTTGTATGACAAGGAAAATCCAAAGGCTAGACTGTTTTTGCTAGGTTAATTTTGTTTGAGATAAAATTTTGTAAAATTTAATATAGATAAAACTAAATTCTTACTTTTTTTGCCAAAGACCTTGTGGTCTAGTGGCATTCAGTGTCCCGATTTACACTCCCATATGGGTTCGAGCTTCAGTATACTACATTGTAACAAAGCCAGCAGTACTCAAAAAAATTATTATTTTTTTTTTCTGAAACCAAACTAAATTTTTACTTATACATGTACAGAGCCAGCAGTACTCAAAAAAATTCTTTTTTTTTTTGAAACCAAACTAAATATTTACTTATACATGTACATTATCCACACAGCCGTGTGGATCACGATCCAAAACAACGTCGCTGGATTTTATGAGTTTAAATAATGAATTTTATGAGTTTAAATACTGTAATAATGTATATTATATGTAAGATAATGAAATTTTTGTGATAAAATAATATACATTATGTGTTTTTTTTTAAAAAAATAATATACATTATGTGTTAAAATAATATACATTATATAAGTTATAAAAATGTATATTGTACTTCGTTCACACAAAATAAGTATTGATTCTTCGAGTTTTGGGTTTGTGTTGTTGAAAATATGGCAGCAGGAACATCCAGGAAAATTTCAGCAGCTTCAGCCAGGGCCCACACTAGAAAATCTAAGCAAAAGACTTCGCTTCCACTTCCTTCAGGTGCTTGTTTAATTTCCGAACTTCAATCTATGTTAAATCATAAATGTTCTTGGTTGCTCAAGATTCGCTTTAACTATCGAAATTGAGTGTGCGGTCAGATGCCAAAACGAGTTGTTTAGCTTTAATCTGCAAAGCAAAATTTAGAGGCAAACTTTGGAAGGAGGTTCCCTTACAGAGTAATTCCCTAAACCCTAAAATTATTGGTTTAGCCAATGTATAAAAAGTATATGATTGTAAATTAATTAGTATAATATTATTGGTCAATTTTATATTTAATACATAATGGTTTTTCACAATGCAGAAAACAACAATACAGACAATCAACAGCATGTGGTGCCAACAACAGAATCAGTTCATGTTCCGCCAACGGATCCTTACGTATTTGGCGTGTTTGAGAACTCTATAAATACGACATTGACCATTTATAATAATAGTAAGTATTTCACATTAGTATTGCATTGTTATTTGTATGTAGAATTGCAATTATATGCTATTTTAACTAATTTTAGGTATTTTAGTAATACGTACAGTAATTTTGACCCAAAAAACATTATTTTGCAGGTGGTAACTTAATAAAGGCAAATTGTAGTTCTAACACGCCTCTATCCCAATTGGGTAGCTTGAAGAAAGGTAATAATAGAACCTCGCACTTTTATACAAGTTGCTCACTCGAGATTTTAAATTATTAACATTATTTTAGGTATAAACTATTTTTTCTCATTTTATGCTCTCTTTTTTTTTTTATTTTTTTTCATGTTTATCCTCATCCATTTTTTAACTTTGTGTTTTGTCTAATTCGAAATGTAGGTTCAAGGCGTAATAGCACGAATACATTGCCATTAACAGATTTGACTAATGGTTAGTTATCATTTAGTTATAGATTAGTTGAATTTAAATTGAGATGTTATTTTTAAATTGCTTTTTTTAAAACTTTATATTAGTGCAATCAACTTCTGGAATTGCTTCTCAACGTTGCCAATACACACCTACAAACTTCAGAAGTGGTGGTCTAGGATCTTCAACTGACGTTACGAAAGGTTTCTTTAATTCTTCTTCTTCTTTACTGAAATCGACAAACAAATTTAGTTTCATTACCTACACAACTTCTAATTATTTCCATTACAATAATTTAGTACAATGTGTTAGTTTTATATATTGCGAAATTAAGCATTACTAATGTTGTGTTTGTGAAACTCATCACTTTTGGTCAACTCTTTTATTAGTGCAACCAACAGGTGTATTATCATCTAAAGGATTTCAAGAAACACCATCAAACTTTAGGAGTGTATGCCACTTAACTTCCTCTGTCGTTACTAAAGGTGGGTTTTTTTTAATTGCTTACAATATTCTTTTTAATAATTCTTCTGTACCCTCAAATAGCTATACAAATATATTTGCATGTATATAATGGGCTTTTTCTTATTTACTCTCAATTTAATTTTAAATGACACATTATGAATTGTATTATATTGTAAAATCTCCTTTTGTCTATTACTTATATTAGTGCAATCAATGCCGGCAAAATCATCTCAAGTATTGAACGTCACACCAACAACATTTAGTAGTGCTACTCACTTCACCTCCACTGGCGCTAGAAAAGGTTTTTTTTAGTGTTGTTTTTAAATTAACAATTAACAATTTCGTGCTATATTTTTCTTATTAATCATTTTTGGTAAACTATTTTATTAGTGCAATCCACCGGTGGAATATCATCTAAAGTATTTCAACACACCCAATCAAACTTTAGTAATGTTGGGCACTTGACGTCTTCTGTCATTACTAAAGGTTAGTTTTTTTTAATGGTCTGTGTTATTATTTGTTATATTTTCGAGTGTAGTTACAATTAGCCGTAGACATATAATTCCATTAAAATAATTTATTATTCTTTATTTACTATATAGATTTTAAATTACACCATATAAATTGTAATATATTACATTTTTTTTTACAAGAACAAAAACCTCTCTTTTGTACAAGAACAAAAGTGTGGGTTTTTTTTTGTTTATGGATATGGCGGCACCGGGAAGACATTTGTTTGGAAAGCACTATCTGCATAAATAAGGTCCCAAGGAAAAGTGGTTCTTAACGTTGCATCTAGCGGTATTGCTTCGTTGATGTTGCCAGGTGGTCGGACAGCTCACTCAAGGTTTGCTATTCCTATTGCCGTTACAGAAGACTCTACATGCAACATATCTCCAGGAAGCCATCTTGCTCAACTCTTGATAACTGCAAAGCTTATAGTATGGGATGAAGCTCCAATGATGCACAAACATTGCTTCGAATGTCTGGATAGAACTTTGAGGGATATTATGAGGGTCCAAGATTGCAATAGTGGTAGTAAGACATTTGGTGGTAAAACGGTGGTTTTAGGAGGTGATTTTAGGCAGATACTACCCGTTGTTCCTAAAGGATCAAGGCAAGATATTGTTTCTGCAACAATTAACTCTTCGTATTTGTGGCCATCATGTCAAGTCTTGAGGTTAACAAAGAATCTGCGCCTTAATACTGATCAACTAGGTGCTAATATTCAGGATATTAAAGAGTTTTCAAAGTGGTTGGCAAAAATCGGCGATGGTATTTTGGGAGGCCCTAATGACGGTTATGCCAAGGTAAAAATTCCTCAACAAATGCTGTTGCCATCCACGGGGGACAACATAGCAACTATTGTGGATACTATTTTTCCAATGTTCAAAGAAGCGGGGTGTCACCAGGAGTACATGGAGAGTCGTGCAATATTAGCGCCAACCTTAGACGTTGTTAATTCGGTGAATGAATATATGACAGATCTGCATGTTGCTGAAAGCCGTACATACTTAAGTTGCGACACGGTGTGTAAGGCTGATTCAAATCATGGCATCCTATCAGATATGCACACTCCAGAATTCCTTAATGGATTGAAAGCATCTGGCATTCCTAATCATGCTTTAACTCTTAAAGTTGGATCTCCAGTAATGTTGTTGAGAAACATAGATCACGCAATGAGACTTTGTAATGGCACAAGGCTTATTATTACTAGATTATCAGAGCATGTGGTAGAGGCCAAAATTGTGGCTGGTCATAATGCTGGCCAAATTGTCTTGATACCACGGATGTCAATGACCCCAACAAATACAAGGCTTCCATTCAACTTCCAGAGGAGACAATTTCCGTTAGTGTTGGCATATGCAATGACCATTAACAAGAGCCAGGGTCAAACATTAAAGCAGGTTGGATTGCTATTAAAGAAACCAGTTTTTGTTCATGGGCAATTATATGTAGCTGCTTCACGAGTTAGTGACCCAAAAGGGTTTAGAATCTTAATATCAAATGATGATGGAGAGAGTAACAATTGTACTACCAATGTTGTGTACCATGAGGTCTTCAATAATTTGTAGACATGGAGATGTATTCAATAATTTAATAATGTTGACAATCAAATTTCAGTTCAATATATGTTTCCCATTCATGTAGTACAAAGCAAAATAGTCTTGCAAATTTGGAAACAAAAAAACCGCCGTGCAACGCACGGGTACAATACTAGTATATACTAAAACAATAAAGTGAAATTTAAAATAGTTTTAATGAAAAACGAGACATTGGTCTTAATTGCTATAGACTTTAATTATTATTCCTGTCTTCATGGCTAGTAAAACACAAAGCAGACAGCGTATGAGTGCAGATTTGGAGATGCTTATATTCCATCTCTTTGTCCCCATATAATCATGACTCTGTCTCTCTGTATATGCATATATGTATCATGTATGTATATATAAATGTGTACACACAGACACACTCTAGCTTCATTGCCATCTCTTTGTAAAGCTTCCCACAATATAATGTTGTTCTGGACTTGATGCGTCGCGTTTACTTCAATTCTCTATGTTTACGCATATGATTAGCGAATAGTTAGAGAAGAAATGGAAAGGAGAAACAGAAAACTGTACATGGAGAACTGTTACATAATGGCAGAGAATGAGAGGCTAAGGAAGAAGGCTGCGCTTCTTAANAATGGGCCTTCTATCACAGCTCCAAGAATAAAACTTAGTGATGGAAGATACCTGGCTTACAAGGAACACGGTGTGCCCAAAAATAAAGCAGCATATAAGATAGTCTATGTTCATGGATATGATTCTTGCAGGCATGATCCCGCTATTGCCAATAATCTGTCACCAGTAATGTTCCTTAACTTATAATGTTTTAATCCTTTTCAGTTTTCAGCCCTCCTAGTTCATAATAGCTGCAACGAATCGTTTTTGTGTAGGATGTTATTGAGAGTTTGGGAGTCTATATTGTTTCCTTTGACAGACCTGGTTATGGAGAAAGTGATCCCAATCCAAAACGCACTGAAAAGGGCATAGCTTTAGATATAGAGGAGCTTGCTGATGCGTTGGGATTAGGTTCAAAATTCTATGTTGTGGGATTTTCCATGGGTGGGCAGGTGGTTTGGACCTGTCTCAAGTACATCCCTCATAGGTATGTACATTACAATATCGCATAGACAAAGGACGAGGAGAGGGAATTTACTTTGTGCCATTTAAAAAGTTTAAATCTTTGTCTAGTTTTTGTCATATTCTTGGTCTTGTCTAGACAATCTGGAATCAGTTTCATTCATTTTTTGATTGTTTCGGTCGTAATGTGTGACAGATTGGCCGGAGCATCTCTTATAGCTCCCGTCGTCAACCACTGGTGGCCAAACATTCCTGCAAACCTATCCAAACACGGCTTCTCTAAGCACATTCCCCAGGATCAGTGGGCCCTAGGTGTTGCTCACTATGCTCCATGGCTTGTACACTGGTGGGAGACCCGAAAGTACTTTCCTGCTTTAAGTGTTTCAGCTCACAGCGAGGATAATCTTTCTTCTCAAGACATAGAATTACTGCCTAATATTATTCCCCGAGTAGTGGACTACATGGTAATTGCTTCGCCCTACTATAATAGTCGAATTTTGTCACTGTGAATGAACTCTCCATCCCAAGCTTTATTGCCAATTGCTTGAAAGTAGATTGCACTATTGCCGTTGTTTCACTAGCAAGATTACTTTGATCCATCAAACACAATAAATTCGTTACTGATTCCATTTTATGCATAACAACAACAACACCAATAATAATAGGAAAGAAAAAAGATTTTTTACTTTTCCAGTTTTCTTTTCTGGCCTTGATAATAGATTTGCAGGTTATGAATTATGATGAAATACTTCTTCACTAAGATCTCTAACTGATGAAGATTTTGCTTCAATATATATAAAGCTATACCAGTTTCATTGCATGAAGTATGTCACTTCATAGTAGAAAGTTAATGCTACCTTCTAGGGTACCTTAATGATTCATATGTTTGCAGTTTGTCTTTGACTCTTTGTACCCTGTACTTCTCTGATGACAACTGGAGTATGAGTATGCATATAGATATTGCTTGATGTTCTTGCTTCAGATACTTGATTTGTACATTCAAAAATAAAACAAAACAACGTTGTTTAATTTTGAGAGCTATGTGCACCACGGTCCACGCAATAACCATTGCACCAAGTTGCTTCCTCATAAGGGAGTTTGTGGGTTCGAGTTTCAGTGGAGGCGGAGACGATATTGACTCTATGTGTTTCAATGAGTTGAGAAAGTATTTATGAATAGATACTGCATTGTAATAGAGTCGGTAGTATTAAAAAAAATCTAGTCTCAATCCAGGTTATACATCTAATTTACTACGAAACAATAAATGTGATCTTTCTAATAAAATCAACAAGAAAATTTTATTTATTTACACAAATTATTTATTAAAATTACTCTAAATAATGCATAAATTCAACTTATATGGATCCAGTCGCTCAAGTAGATGAAGTGGCAATAGCCATAGTTACCTCTACCTATATACTCTAAAATCAATAATGTTGGACCATAAATATAAATAATATTATTCTGCATGCCATGCTCATTCTTTTGCTTCCTCTTGCATGAAATTTCCTAATTTCCAGCCCCCCGGGGCAACTCTCTAGGAACATCATTGTTGAAAGTGTTTAATTGGTCAATGGTATATAAAATTAGAGTCAACAATGGCAAGCTAATACAATCATCATGCATATATTAAGTATCAACATATAAAATGACATCTATAAACATAAGCATATATTAGAGTTAGTTTGTTCTCCCACTACAACATTTCCATCCAACAACAATGTTGATCGATATTTTGTTAAAAATCTCAACTTTTCGTCATTAAAGATTAAAGACAAATGGATGAAAAGTTTGGACAGATTTTTCGTCCAACTGTAGTGCGTTGGACTGAATTAAAATGTTGGACAGTAAAATCGAATTGACTGGTAGGTAAAAAGTTAAAAGGGTAGGTATTGCTATTTGCCATCCAACATGCTTGTTGGACGGAAAGTTAAATATATCAGTTTCCACCTGCGTATTTCAGTTCATTTTTTTCAATTTTTTTTTTCTATTTTTACTTTCTTCTATTGTTTATGAGTTACTTCTTCATTCGAAATTAGCACGAGTTAGAATACAGAGTGATAATTAATTATATGAACCATTTACTGATCTTTTTGAAAAGTTTTCAAACGGTGCAAGGAATTGAAAGTCCCTACAAACCTTAGAC
>CM008334.1:24791802-24814111 GCA_002525835.2 Ipomoea batatas | reverse complement strand
AACAGTGGAAGGGTAAGACTTGTGCGTTACCAAAGTTGGCTTTTACTTTTCGTCTCTTGACTGACTTGTCCCCTAATTTTCTGACCAAATTTCCTGACAATTATTGATTGAATTTCAACGAAAAATAATAATATGTTCTAATTAAACGAGTGTTTTCGGCCAACTATTGTCGACAAAATTATTTTTCTCATTAAAATTCCAATAATAGTTGGCTGAAAAATTGGACATAATGACCAGATGTAATACAAATTATAAAATCATGTACCTAATTTGAAAATATTACGGAGTAATGGTCAATGTCCAAATGTGATATAAATTGCATAATCATGTACTTAATTTGAAAATATTACTAGTTAAAGACCAAAATTGATATATATATAATAATCAAGCTACTAAAAGTGAAACTTTTTCTATAAATTTAGACTTTTGTGTTTAGATGGTCCACATATATTTTTTTTATGTGTCGAGCCAAATAATCAGATGCAGATTAATTATGTGCAAGGACGGATCAAGAATTTCCTTTAAGTGGTGGCGAAGAAGCAAAAGTAAAATGAATTCAAAAATATGTTCAAATATAAAATATCAAATACAAAATACATTATAAATTAAAATACAAAGTTTATGATGAACTACGAATAATATTCCTCTACGCTCTCTCATATTTTGAAATCGGTGTTTCATCAAGAATTGATGCACATGAATTTAAAAATAGTACAATTTGATCATGCCCATAAAAATTCTGATGAAATAGTGACAGCAATAAATCACTAGCTAGTAGTTCACTCATGGTTGCCGTGTCATTGTGGAACATGGCATTCAAGTACATACTGCTGCCAGTACTAATATCAAAATTCAAAAACTTAGCAAAAATAAAATTAGGGAAATTAAGGTAAAAACAAATTTAAGAAAATTAGTGCAAAACCATAAATCCAATTCCAAAACTCAAAACTTAGGGCAAACAATTTGAACAAATTATTGAAATTAAGAGTTATAGTCCAAGGGGTGAGAATTTGAGAACGAGATTACGATTTACGAACCTGAGGTGAGGCGGCGACTGGTGAAGACGGAGGCGGCTCACGACGACTGAGGCTGACTGAGGGTGAAGACGGAGACCGGGAGTTCTAGAAGCTGGTGGCAGTGGGCGTCGTGGCGAGGCAGAGCCTGGTGGCAGTGGTGGGCGGTGGCGACTCGTGGCGAGGCAGAGCCTGGTGTCAGTGGTGGGCGGTGGCGTCGTGGCGAGGCAGAGGCGCAGGCACATAGATCGGTCGAGAGGCAGAGGGAAGGCCAACACCAAGGGTGTGTTTGGAAAGCAGGAAAATGACTTATGGAAAATGAGTCATTTTCCAGAAAACATTTTCCTTTCTAGTGTTTGGTTGTGTTCTGGAAAACTGTCTTGGTGTGTTTGGTTCATTTTCCGGAAAATGAGTAGAATTTTATAATTAAACATTTTAATTTTTTATTTAGAATATAACAATAATAATACCTATAATAATAATAAAATAGCAATTTTAAATATAATAAAAATATAATTAAGCAAAATTAATTTTATTTCAATAAGAAAAAATAATATTTGACTAATTATATAAATAAGAATAAGTAATGTTATTGTCCATAAAATAAAATAAACAAAGTTATTTATTTATTAACCAAAAAAAAAAAAGATAAAGCCTTTGAGAAGAAAAAAAAAAAGAACACGTTTTGTTATTTATTTATTAACAAAAAATTATTATTATTATTATCTCATTAAATATAATAAATAGTATATAATGCATATTTTCATCATCTATTCTCTGGTTGTTTTGAGATCAGTGCCGAACCACCTTCCACCATCACCATCTTCAATATTCACCTTCCCTCCCTCAGCTACCCAAGTCAGCAGCCGCAACAATGAACGATGATGGTGACCGACGAGTCCTTCTCCAGATCCGGCGAAGCAGTGATGATGAGGTGCGGCGGCAACCATCTCCTATGTTCTTTTCTTCCCGTAGATGAGAGGCGACATGGTGACCGGCGAGTCCTTCTCCAGATCCGGCGAAGCAGCGATGAGGTGTGATGGTGACCATCTCCTCTGTTCTTTTCATGCATTTCAAGATATGTAATGATAAGTTATTTTACTTATCATGCATTTTAATATATAAAGCCATTTATGGCAAGGACGACTATTTCTGGTCGCTTTCTTCTTGGGGAAGGCGATCAGATCTGGTTGCATTTTCCAGGAGAAGGCCTCATAAATGGTCGCCGTCCGGCGTGGTGTGGGCTTATTTAAGGGTTATTCGAGTTCGGTGGCCTAATTGCTTGTTTCCAAATAACACGGGGGCTTATTTGTAGTTTATCACTTCTAAAATCTAAAGTTTTCCACCGCCGGCCTCCGGCTGCTCAACTTCGGCTTCCACCGCGTGTTTTCTAAAAAAAACCTTTCTCTGGTGCTCAACTTCGGCTTCCACCGCCGGCCTCCGGCCGAAGCTCTAATGGAGCTTTGAGCCGGCGGTTTTGGTCACCTTCTACGTTTGCTCTGGCTCTTCTTCCGTCCCGACCATCGTCGCAGCTCCGTCCGCCTCCGGCCACCGCCACAGATCTTCTTCTTCTGTTTTCTTTCCCTTTGAATAAAATAATAGTAGGTAGGTATTGGGGTTTGTGTTGGTAGTCTTGAACTCCCAACCCTACTTTGACTTTACCACTTTTTATTTTCTTTATTATTGTGTTTTTCTCTCGTTACTTTCACGGGCTTTTTTCCTCTCGTTACTTTCAAGAGCTTTTCATTATCATTAGCATAAATCGTTTAGTTTGGTTTCGGCAAATGTTGATCTTATCCTGGGCGAGCAAAAAAGAATGATGACGAAGACCCAAATCTTTGATGAAGCTTTAAGCTCCTTGAAGGAACATAGCTTCCTAGTTATGAAACAGTCTGCGATTCAAGTTTTCTATAGCATAATTAGAAAAGTTGTTTCTATGTCTGACTGTAAGGAATTGTTTACCATTTCATTGATCGTTGATGTAAACGTTTTATGTTATGAATTAATGGAATAACTACGTTTACCTTCAAAAAAAAATCTAAAGTTTTCCTATATTAGACCGCATAAAATAGAAAAATACTATGTGTATTTTCATTTCCTATTATTAATTTTTACTCTTACACATAAAATCTTGTTGTAAATACTTGTACTAGGACTCACGTAAAAAAAAAAAAAAAGTAACTTATCAGTACAGTATCCACCACATCATAGCGTAAAATTTAAGAAGAGTTAATTATATTTTTGGTCATAGATTTATAGGTGACAATATTTTTTTTTTCTTTTTTATTATAACATTCACATTTGATGCTATTATTATTGTGACATGACAATTTTTTGTCCTCCGTCAACAAGATTGTTGAAATGTTGTTAAATACTCCGTATAAAGACATTTCAATCATTTTTATATAAAGTGAGTTGACCCATTATATTTTTATGTTTTTTTCTTTTGAAAAAAATCTTTAATTGAAAACTGAAATGACTTTATATTTAATGACATTAAAAGAATTTTGTTAACAGAAGACAAAAAATAGTCATGCCACAATAATATTATTATGACCAAATGTGAATGTTCTGATAAAAATAACTAAATGTGAACTGTTACCTAAAAATTTAGAACCAAAATGGAATTAACTCATTTAGGAAGTAAGATTTGAGAGTTCATGTAATAAAACTCCATAAAATAAGATTTCCATATTTCCAATAAAATTCATCATTTAATGTTTTAAGTAAAGTTGCATTAGTAATGTAGAAATGTAATGTACGCGTTATATATATTAGTAATAAAAATTAATTGTTAGTCAATAAAACGTGGTAAACGCATGCATTTATACATACATACATAAAATATGTCTCTAAATTAAAGAGTAAAATAAAAATAAATCACTAGTAATTGATTTTTAGTTTTTGAAACGTTATTTAAAACAATTTATAATAAATATGTTGTCTTTTATAAGTTATACACTAACTAACAAAAATTATTTACTACGTACCAAACAACTCTATAATTTATGAACTAACTTCTCATACATCTCAGCTTCGTTGAAGGGGCAAGTTGGTCATGTTTATGTGAAGAGATTCAGGGGTTGTTTAGTAACTTGGAAAAATAGAAAATTTTCTTAAAAAATGGAGAATTGAGAAAGTGGAAGAATGGAAAATGGAGAACTTGTTTACTAAATTTCTTTTTCCAATTTGAATCTCATCTCCATTCTTCCACTTCTTATACAATTTTGGAGAGATGAGAAAAGGTATTCTCCAAATGGAGAAATGGATTGCACGGGTGAACAGTAGATGCGGAAGGATAATGTGCGAGGTCGCGGGATCGATTCTTGCTGGCGTGTGCTTCTCCTCTTTCCTTTCGTTTTCTCGCTCTTTCTTCCGTTCTTTTCCCCCTTCTTTTTTTTTTTCTTCTGTTTTCCACCTTTCGTTTTTTCCCCTAATTTCTTTCTTCTTTTATTATTTCCTCTTCGTCCTCTTTTTTTTTTTTTCTTCTTTTCATTTCTTTCTTCTTCTTTTTTTTTTTATTATTATTATTATTAATTATTATTATTATTATTATTATTATTATTATTATTGCAAATTGCAAATTGTAAATGATTTCTTCACTTTTGTATTTTCAGGTGCAATTACAAAATTCGAATATAGATTTCTTATGCCTCTACAAACAATGATATTTATTTTTATAAAAAAATGTATGCTTATTGGTGTATTGAAATTATTATTATTATTATTATTATTATTATTATTATTATTATTATTATATATCCAAATGTTTGGTTAAATTAATAAATACAAATTGAATAAATATTCAAAAGACAGAAATACAACTATATTTATTGGTATATACACACAATGAAAATGGACAACATTACAACAATAACCATGGAAGGACAATATTGTATTATTATTATTATTATTATTATTATTATTGTAGAATGAAAACTGGAGGAATAGGAAATGAAAATTAGAAAATTGAAAAAATAAAAAACTGGAGAAATGGAGAAATGAAAAACTGAAAATGAAAAAACAGAGAAATGAAATAAGCGACCCCTCATATTTCTTTGTCATGTCTTGTTGGTTTCTTTGCAAGACGGCCAAGACCGAGTCAAACAGTAGTGTAAGTAGAGCAGTACAGTGGCCTATGCCCTAGTGGACACTGATAATTGATATGAACAATCTTTGGACAGTGATATGGATTAATAGTCCAACTCACATGCGAAGTAATTACTAATTAATAGAGTCCTTTCTTTCCACATGAATTGTCTTTATCAACTCTCTGACATATACAAACAAAAAAGATTCCAATTTCAGTGGTCCATCCCTATTTGATCATTTTTTTTGAAACCAATCCCTATTTGATCATTAATGCTTACCATTGGTCCAATTTCACCATTCTAAAGTTTTTCTTTATTACACTGCATAAAATAAGCCTTTCATATATTTCCAATAAAATCCATCATTTTAACGTTTTAAGTAAATTTGCATTAATAATATTTGAATATAATGTACGCGTAATTTATATTGGTAATATCCGCAAGATGAATGGCGGGTTTTCAACCGAGCCGTTACTAAAGATGGGATACGGTGGGGGATGATGTCCATGCGTTCGTCAAAAACACCGTTGAGACGGGAGTTCTGCCGATTGGTGTGAATGATACCATTCTTGCTCTTATTCCTAAAGTAGGCTCCCCCGAGATCATTCAACAGTTCCGCCCGATCAGTTTATGTAACGTGAATTACAAAGTGATCACGAAAACTATCACAAACCGACTGAAGTGCATTCTCCCAACAATGATTGGCCCTTTTCAGAGTTCTTTTGTCCCAGGCAGACAGATTTCGGATAATATTATTATCTACCAAGAGGTAATGCACTCGATGTGAATCAAGAGAGGTGTGACCGGTTTTATGGCCATCAAACTTGATTTTGAAAATGCCTACGACCGACTCTCTTGGGCTTTTGTTGACTCGGTTCTTCGCGATATTGGTTTTAGCCAACAATGGGTGAGGGTGATTATGAATTGCATTTAATCTTCGAGTTTGTCTGTCAATTGGAACGGTGAAAGACTGCCCCAGTTTCATCCAAAACGGGGAATACGCCAAGGTGACCCTATGTCTCCGGCGATTTTTGTCATGGCTTTAGAGAAGCTCAGCCAGTTGATTGCAATACATGTTGCTTCAGGGGGTGGAGAGGGATTCAGCTTGCTCCGGATTGTCCAGTTCTTTCACATATGTGTTTCGTAGATGATATGGTGTTGTTTACGGAGGCTTCTAATGCGCAGGTGGACGTAATCACTGATGTTCTGTCTCGGTTCTACGCTGCGTCGGGCCAACGGATAAGTTATGCAAAATCCCAGGTTTATTTTTCTAAGAACACAGACCCACAAACTGCTATTGACATCTCGCATAAGCTTGGTATTGCGAGAACTGGTGACTTGGGAAAATACCTCGGCGTGCCATCTATTCATGGAAGAATAACATGTAAATCCTATGCGAGTTTGTTGGAGAGAGTTGGTAGTCGTTTGGACGGGTGGAGGGCTAAGACTCTTTCCCTAGCAGGGAGAGTCACGCTTGCGAAATCTGTGCTTAACGCTATTCCGACTTACACCATGCAGACTATGGTTCTCCCCAAAGGTGTTTGTCAGTCGATCGAACGGAGTATGCGCCGCTTTATTTGGGGACGTGATGGACATGACACTCACTCTAACCGCTTACATCTTGTTCAATGTGATGTGGTTAGTACTGTCAAAGCGGGCTGGCCCGCCCCACCGCGGGCCAAATTTCTTGCGGACTTTTGCGGGCCGGCCCGTTAGGCCCGCGGGTCAAAATTTGTGTAACCCTAACCCGCCCCGCGCGGGTTCGCGGGCCCCGCGGGCTTGTCATCTTCCTCTTTTTTTTTTTTAAATAGTAATATATATATTCACAGTGTGTGAGAATGTGAATATATATATTCACTATCCTATATATATATATATCCTATATATATATATATATATATATATATATACTTTTATTTTTTTTATTTAGCCCGCGGGCCGGCCCGCGACCCGCGGGTTAATTTTGGCCCAACCCATTAGGCTCGCATTTTCGCGGGCCTGTTTTTTCATGACCCTAACCCGCCCCATCGCGGGGCGGGTGCGGGCCAGCCCGCGGGTTTTGGCCCACTTTGACAGCCCTAGATGTGGTTGCCAGTTCGAAATATACTGGGGGGCTTGGAATTCGTAAACTGCAGGAGCTCAACATGGCGTTTATGGTTAAACTTGGATGGCGTCTTCACCGGGAGAAAGGATCTTTATGGGCTCAAGTTTTATCTGGAAAATATAGGAATGGTCAGTCTTCGTCGTGCACATCTGCTTGGAAGGGTATTGTTGCGGCCACCCCTTTTCGCGAAGCTAATACGATCAGTTCTGTGCATAATGGGGTAACAACCCGATTTTGGATGGACAATTGTATAGTCCCTTTCCCTCTCCGACGCTTGCTGACGTTTCCTCTAAGCCTTCCTGTTCTGTATGCACCGGTTAGTGAATACTGGGAGGAAGGTAGGGGCTGGAAGTGGGATATTCTTCGGGACTTGCTCCCTTTGGATATTTTGGATAAGTTGGCGGCTTTTGTTTTGTCTGTTGACACCGATGAGGAAGACGGTGTTCAGTGGCACCTGGAGAATGACGGGAAGTTCTCGGTTGCTACTGCGTATGAGGCTATTCTCCCTCAGCCACTTTCAGGAGATACGAATGATTGGTTACATATTTGGAATCTCAAAGTGCCTTATCGTATTTGTGTCTTCGCTTGGCTGGTCAAGCATGGCTGTATCATGACCAATGTCGAGAGAGCTCGCCGGCATCTCACGTCTAATATCTTCTGTGGTTTTTGTGCAGGTGAGCGGGAAGATGTGGAACACCTTTTTCGAAGTTGCCCTAAAGCTGTGAGTATATGGAACGCGGCTCTAAGTCCCCAAGTTCGTGCAGCTCTTGCTGTGTTGGATTGGGATGAATGGCTGACGAAGAACCTTAAAGGCGACGCGTCGGTGGGGCTTCATGCGGATTGGCCGTCTCGTTTTATCCTCAGGCTATGGTGGATTTGGAAATGGCGCAACGAGATGATCTTCAACATGAACGACGTCTCGCTGGACTGGAAGCTCCTGTGGCTTTCACGCAAGGAGGAGGAGACGAAGTCTGCGTATGCGGCACAGACTCACTGGGGAACGTCACGTGATAGGCCTACTGTTGTACATGTTTCTTGGACACCGCCTGCGCAGGGGTGGATGACGATGACTGTAGATGGCAGCTGTTCTGCAGACCGCGCCTCAGCTGGCTGTGGTGGAGTTTTACGGGACGATCGTGGGCAATAGAGAGGGGGTTATATTCACAAGATTGGCACATGTTCTCCTGAGGTGGCTGAGGCTTGGGGGGTACTCAACGGACTGCAACTGGCGTCTAGAATGGGAGTCCGGAAGCTGGTTGTGGAAAGTGATTCCCAACATGTGATCAACTTTTTGCAGCTCAAGGTCAGTGCTTCTGGAAACATGCATAATATTGTCAAACGATGCCTTATTGAGGCGGAGGGTTTCGAGGACATACGCTTCACCCATATTTTCAGGGAGCAAAATCGATTGGCGGATTCACTTTCTAAGAAGGCTCAGGGGTTTCATACTGGGTCTATTCACTTTCAGGAGGTTCCTAGTGACCTACGAGGGCTTTATTTTGATGATCTAGTTGGAGCTAGTTTCCAAAGGAATGTCCCTCGTTTTAGGGGGGACCATGTAGCTTAATCTTGTCGGGATTTCCTCCATCTTCTTCTATCAAAAAAAAAAAGAGTTAATTGTTAGTCAATAAAACGTGTTAAACGCATGCATTTATACATACATACATACATAAAAGCTTCATTGAAGGTGCAAGTTGGTCATTTTCATGTGAAAACATTCATATTTCTTTGTCATGCCTGGTTGGTTTCTTTGCAAGACCGAGTCAAACAGTAGTATCTTTTTAAGTACAGTAGTTGACACTGATAATTGATGATACGAATAATCTTATTATTATTATTATTATTATTATTTTATTTTTTTTTAAATGATATGAACAATCTTATACAGTGATATGGATTGAATGATCCAACTCACATGCGGAGTAATAATAGAGTCCTTTCTTTGTACTTTTTTTTTTTTGAGAACTTTTTCTTTGTACAAATGAATTAGGAAAAAGAGATATACTGCATAGATTTTTAATATATACGGAGTATTTTTCTTTTTGTCTCTAATGTGATAAGAAATGATAACATCAATGATAAAATTAAAGAAAATGCAAAGCTTAAATATAATGACTATATTAAAAATTATATACATAATAATTTACTAAACCACTATTTGAGGGTGTGCACTGGATAAACTCATCATTTGGACCTTTGACGACAAATGGTCACATTGACATAAACCAACTTAAATTGTCCATAGTTGGCTAACTCAAATTAAAGAAGGTAATAGATCGTTCTCTCTCTGATACCTTTGTTATGTCTAATAGTACAACCTCTTATGTGGGTAAATAGTAAACACTTACGGAGCGTTTGGTTGAGAGGAAGTAATTAGGGGGGAAAAATAATTGTAATTCAATGAATAACGTAGGAATTGAAATGACAGTGTGTTAGGAATAAAATTGTAATAGTTTTGATGAGCCAATTTGTAATTTTAGAAATCCCCTATTTTATTTTTTTAGAGTGTAGAGTTTTGACCCGGAAGAGTAGTCATGACAATAGTTTGGTTCGAATTATTGTCTTATAGAGTTTATTTTATTATGACTCTTGTAAGTCATTTGCTTCCACTATACACATGAGTGTATATGATCCAATGGACAAGGCCAAATTATTGTTGCTAGAAGACTCAAGTTCAAATCCTAATGAGAACATTTTGAGTTTTGGAGAGCAAGGAATGGAGCTAGTACTATCACGACTCAAAGTCAAAGTTTTGGACTATGGAGTAAGTTTGGTCAATGGAGGAAGTTAAGTCAAAACCGAGAAGAACTTCAAGATCCACTATCTCTACACCATACGCTATACAGTGCTGAAAATGATCAAATATACTTATTTGATGAATATGATTGAATGAGTTGAAACGGAGAAATGGTTAAAGACTTGAGCATATACCTAATGGTCTAGCGTTCAAATCCAACTTGTTACATTTTATTACTAAGGAAAAAGTTTGGGAGCAAGTTACACGGCCAAGTCAATAGGGCTAATTTTTTTTTGGTCAATAAATCTTCCAATGGAGCTAGTTTGGTCAATGGAGCAACTTATGGAGGAAGTCAAAGTCAAAGTAGAGTAACTTTGCATGGATTACACACGCGTAAACACTACACCATTTCTACACGCGTAAAGGCCAATTTAAAGCACTTTGGAGCAACTTATGGAGCAACCTAAAGTGGTATTTATACTTAACCATTTTTGCATGGTTCATATTTATTCCAGTACGTGATGCTATGAACCAGAAGAAATCTGAAGGTGGTGATTATCTGAAGAATATTGTTTATACTCAAGCAAGAATCACCCGGAAAATATTTTGAAAGATCAACTTGCCCAAGATCAAATCAAGAATACAACAAAGTCAAGAATATCAAACTCTGAAGGATACAAAAGTCTGCAATATCAAGCTGAAAATGCAACAAAGTCAAAAATTGGAGGCTACAAGTTTCAAGGATCAATCAAGCCGTAAAGGAATACTTTGTGAGCAATTACAGAGGTAATTTGTCAAAAGTTACCAGCGACATTAAATGTGCAGATCAAATTGGAGATTTTATCAGATCAAATTGGCAAGTTATCAGAACAACGGTATGGTCATTAAATGAGAAGGTATTACCATCAAGATCAGATTGGAATGGCCAATCAGATCAAGTGAACGTTCAAAATTTGAATGTTCATAACGGGCAAATAATTCTTTGAATTATAAGAAGCCCAAGAAGACTTGAAGAAAAGCACGAGACAATACGAGATACACGGTAGAAAACGAACAACAAGTGGTTTTGAGCGTGAATGCGATCAAATACAAAGTGTTGAGATATTGAGCTATACACGAGAGAATTCAAGTCTTAGAAAAAGAAATCTTTATTTCTTTAAACAAATATTGTATCTCTACTGAGGGTAGAAATGAGTGTAGCTGGGTGCGTAACACTCGGGTGAACTAAGTGCAGCTTTGTGCGTAACACTTAGTTTGGAACGTAGCTTTGTGCGTAGCGTTCGGGGAGCGTAGCTTTGTGCATAGCGCTCGGGAGCTTAGCTTTGTGCGAAGAGCTCGTGGTTGAGTGTAGCTTTGTGCGTAGCACTCGAGAGTTTCACTATTGTATCTGGGTGATTGAAGATAGTGGAAACCTTCCTTGGAGCAAGGAATAAGTGGAGTAGGATAATTATACCATCTCCGAACCACTATAAATCTCTGCCTCTCATTTACTTTACTGCACTTTACATATTTGCATGTTTTAACATACTAACCCTTTACGTACTGTGTTGAGCATATCATCTGGGTTTGTGTGTTCCCACGTTCGCATGTGGCTCGAACTTTGCATACATGTTCTTTGAGCTATTCTAAGTATTTCCAGCATATTGCATGCGAGTTATATCTTCAGTTTTACGCAGTTTTGTTTTATAACACTTTACCGTACGTTTTTCCGTTTCACATTTCAAGTTGAATTTATTCACTTGAAATCACTCTGGTTGAAATGTTATAAAGTTTTTAATTGTTTGAGAAGTCTATTCACCCCCCCCCCTCTAGACTTCTCCCACCCTATCGGGACCAACACAGTGGTATACAATAATAGGAGTACATGGAATTGAAAAGTAAGAAGCAACATAATGATTAATATGCCCTTATGTTGTTGTAGTAGTAGTTGTAATAATAATAATAATAATAATTCTTTCAAAATAATAATAATTAGTATAATAAGAATAAGAATAAAAATAATAATTCTTTCAATAAAAATAATAATAATAATAATAATAATAATTTCAAAAAGTAAAAAAAAAAAGAAAAAAAAAAGGCAAAGGATTGGGATGAGGGACAAAATAGTATTTACACCAATATAAATGCCCATCATCTCCACAGAATTACAATTCATGGGGTACCCCATGAATTGTAATTCACCATTTGGAGGGAATTACAATTCTGTGGAATTGCAATTCCTCCAACCAAACACTGTAGTTGTCAAATTCATTGAATTTCAATTCAATGAATTACAACTATCTCCTAACTACACTCAACCAAACAAACCCTTACGGGGCGTTTGGTTGGGAGGAGGAAATTAGAGGGAAAAAATTGTAATTCGTTGAGATTGTAATTCAATAAATAAAGTAGGAATTGAAATTACAGTGTTTGGTATGCAGGAATAGGAGTACATAGAATTGGAAGGTAAGAAACGACAAAATAACTAAAATGTCCTTATGTTGTAGTAGATGTTGTTGTAGTAGTAGTAAAGTAATAATAATAATAAGGAATAAGGGTCAAATAGACCACTGAACTAAACACAAAACTACAATTAGGCCATCGAACTCGAAAAGATTGCAATTGGGTCCCTAAACTACACAAAATCATGCAATTAAGTCCAAATTGACATGTTTACCTATTATTGTGCTGACGTGGCGGTTAACATTTTTTAAAATAATTTTTTAATATAATTTTAATTAAAATAATTAAATAATAATAATAATAAAATTAAAAAAAATAAAAACATAACTGCCGGAGACGACGTCTCCGGCAGTTCTCGTCTCCATGGCCGGAGACGAGGGTCTCGTCTCCGGCCATGGTGACGGTCTTCGTCTCCACTGCCAGGGAGACGAAGGTCCGACCTTCATCTCCATTTCCAGGGAGACGAAGGGCGGCCTTCGTCTCCTGGCCATGGAGGCGAAGGTCGGACCTTCGTCTCCATGGCCTAGACCTTCGTCTCCATGGCAATGGAGACCCATGGAGACGAGAACTACCGGAGACGTCGACGTCTCCGACAGTTCTGTTTTTATTTATTTATTTTTTTAAATTTTATTATTATTATTATTTAATTATTTTAATTAAAATTATATTAAAAATTATTTTAAAAAATGTTAACCGTCACGTCAGCACAATAATAGGTAAACATGTCAATTTGGACTTAATTGAATGATTTTGTGTAGTTTAGGGGCCCAATTGCAATCTTTTCGAGTTCGATGGCCTAATTGTAGTTTTGTGTGTAGTTCAGTGGTCTATTTGACCCTTATTCCTAATAATAATAATAATTCTTTCAAAATAATAATAATAATTTTTTAAAAAAGAATAATAATAATAATAATAATAATAATAATAATAATAATTCTTTCAAAAAAATTTTAAGACAAAGGGTATGAGAGGAAGGACAAAATTGTCTTTACACCAACAAAATTGCCCCTCCTCTCTATTGAATTGCAATTCATCATTTGAAGGGAATTGCAGTAATTCCCTCCAACCAAACAATGTAGTTTGGAAATCAATTGAATTGCAATTAAAAAAATTCCAATTTCCCCCAAACTACACTCAACTAAACAACCCTAATGGCTATTTGGTTGGATGTAGTTGTAATTCAATTACAACACATTTCTTTAGCTACCCGAATTACAGTGTTTGGTTTGAGGGAATTGCAATTCCTCTCATTTTGTTGAATTGCAATTTATACCTTTGTCGTAGAGAGAAAAATGAAGAAAAAGTTTTTTTTACTCTTGATTATTATTAGTATTATTATTACACAAAGATATTTTAATCTTTATACCATTTCTTTCATTTTCATTAACAATAAATCTATTTTCCTCCCTACCAAACAATGTAATTTGCATACTTTATTATCACTGAATTACAATTTTTTTCACCTCTAATTCTTTCATTCCAACTAAACGCCTTGCAGGGCCGGATTTTGGGCTGTGCAAGCAGCCCAACAGCACAGGGCCTCAAATTTTAGAGGGCCCAATATTTAATTTTTAGCTATGCTAGCTAGTTTAAAATTTAAATCAAAATCAATAAGTTTACAATTAATTCTAAAAGACTCCAATGGAGGAATGGTAGAAAGGCATGTTTATAGTTTTTTGTATTTGATGTCAGGAGTTCGAATCTTGCCCTTTGCACATATTTTTCCTTTTTAAAAGGGCCCCATTTCTTTACAAGAACAGGGCCACCAAAAACTAAAAACCGGCCCCCTTGTAAATGATAATAATACAATACATATTTTTTTTTATTATAACATAACATACTTGAATGTTTAAAAAAAAAAACATACGTTAATTGATTATGAAAAAACATTGAACACAATATTATTATTATTTTTTGTTTTGTTTTACTTTCGTTCTAAGGCCATCCCCAATAACATTATTGGACACAAAATTAAAAAAAAATAAAATTGACATGTATGTTTTTTAAACAAATGGAAAGATGAATTATTATTTTTTTGTTTTTTAATTTCGTTTTATTTTTCCTTTTTTCCCTCTATTCCATTTTCTCTTTCCTAATCACACTTATAAAGGGTGTGTTTGGTTAATAGCATTTCGCCAAAGTTTGGCGGTTTTGACCAACTTTAGCGGTTCCCTTTCCCCAAAATGCCCTTGTATAAGGGGAGCCGAACTGGCTCCCCTTATGTTCTATTTTTTTTTTTAGTTTTTTTTTTAATTTATTTATTAAATTATAATAATAATAATAATAATAATAATAATTATTATTATTGTTATTATTATTATTTATCCTTAAAAAATCATTATAATTAGTATTATTATTATGATAAATATGTATACCCTTTTGGTCATTTTACATGTTAACTGCTAATTTAACCGCTAATTTTACAAAACATCTTTTTACAAACCGCTAATACAATCGGCTAGTCAAACCCGCTAATATAATCCGCTATTTGATAACCGCTAACACCATTCACTACAGCTAATTGCTAACCGCTGATAACCAAACAAGCCCAAAATCTACTAAAAAACTACACTAAACTCTTAACTATTAGAGAATGACTAACCCCCACCAAAAAAAAAAAATTAGAGAATGACTAACTTTAATAAAAAAATCTGAAAATATAGCAAATATTTTAATACTTTTAATTAATTTTTGTACCCAAATACGTTGAAGCGCATTTCACGTGAAAGCATTCGTACAAATTTGTCATGTCATGTCATGTCTGGCTAATTTCTTTGGGTAATAATGTGAGTCCTTTTCTTTCCACATGAATTGTCTTTTTTTTTTTTTGAAAACCACATGAATTGTCTTTATCAACTCTCTTACATATACAAACAAAAAAGATTCCAATTTCAGTGGTTCCATTCCTATTTTGCATTAATGCTTAGAGCATCCCTGGAGTTCTTTCGCGGTTTTTGAGGAGTTTTTGTAAGTGTGATTAGGAAAGATAAAATGAGATGAGAGAAATAAAAAATAAAAACAAATTAAATTAAAATTAAAAAAAATAAAATAGGAAGTTGTCAGGCGCGCCTGACGCGCCATGCGGGCGCGTGCACTGGCGCAAAGCTGTGCGCAGAACGCGCACAACATGACTTTGCCTTCAATCAAATTGTCAGAATAAAAACCCTCATTTGCAGAAGTAAAAAACGCATTCAAAATCATCCTCACATCAGTTGCAGATCAAACCATAGTTTTTACTTTCTGACATTATCCTCCAAAGATCTTCCGCTGTGGATGCTCTTACCATTGGTCCAATTTCATAGCAATCACATTCTAAAGATTTTCTTTATTAGTTAGAGCATCTCACCAATGTGTTTTTGATGGTTTTTAGAATAGTGACGTGAAAGAAATAAAGAAGGAGAATGAATGACTTATGATTTCCGGTAAAAATGGTTTTTGGAACAATGCAATGCACCAGGGAAACATCATAGCAACGCCCACTTGGACGCCCATTGGCGCTTTTTGTTCAGTTCTTATATCGTGGATTGCGGTCCACAAACGACGTCGTTTTAGTAAGTGGGAGACGGAGCCCCGTAATTGACACTACAGTTCATTCCAAAAGATATTGCCTTACATTTGTTTTGATATTATCGAATGAAACTGTAGTTATATAAAAAAGTAACTGTAGTTGTGTTGAAAAGAAAGTGCAGTGTATATTAAAAGATATTGAATAACAGTTTCACATTTGTGTTTGATATTATCGAATGAAACTGTAGTTATATCAAAATGTAACTGTAGTTGTGTTGAAATGTAACTGTAGTGTATATGAACAAATACTGAATAACAGTTTTACTTTTGTGTTTTTATATTATCGAATGAAACTGTAGTTATATAAAAAAGTAACTGCAGTTGTGTTGAAAGGTAACTGCAGTTGTGTTAAAATGTAACTGCATTATATATGGAAAAAAAAGTGCAGTATATATGAAAAGAAAGTGAGTGACGCGAATTCATCCGTCTGTTTTCATTAATCAAAACGACGTCGTTTTGGGACCGCGGTCCACAATATAATTTGCGTTTGTTGTTGTTGTTGTTGTTGTTGTTGTTGTTGTCAGATTCATTGTTTTTGTTTGTTGTTTTTCCTTTCTATTTTTATATTTGGATCATCAAAAAGCGTGAAAAAATAGAACTGATATAGATGCTTTTACACGACATAAAATAATCCTTCATATTTCCAATAAAATCCATCATTCTAATGTATTAAGTAAAGTTGCATTAATAATATTTAAATATAATGTACTCATAATATACATTTAGTAATGGATATACTATCAAATAATATACTTTCTTTTCAAAAAAAATCAAATAATGTACTTTGAATATATTAAAAATTTACACTGTATTCAGGAAAAGTATATTATTTGAGTACTAAAAATACATTTTTCGTATAATGTACATTCAATATACGAATGATGTCTTTTTAGTATATTACAAATACACATTTTGTTATAATCCACACATCACTGTGTGGACCATAGTCTATACAATAATTTATCATTTTCAATCATTATTGTGTAAACCATTAATAAAAACTAAAAAGTATATTATTTGTGTATATAAAGTACAATATATTTTTAATATACTAAAAATATACCTTATAATTAAAACAATACATTATTTAAGTATTTAATATACATTAATTTATATAATGTATATGTATATTCAATACAAAAATAATATACCTTTTTAAGATCAAAAGGTAGGGGAACATAAATTATATATATTTTTATATATTAAAAATGTAGGAGAGGTTGATGTGGAAACTGATTCTCATTTGGTTTATTTAGCTTTATGTTTCAACTCTTTTAATTCAGCTTTTGGTTTTATTATTTCTAATGTTAAAAGAGTTGCATCCATGATTAGTGATGTACACTTCTGCTTTGCTAAGCGATCTGCGAATCATTCCGACACACTTGTTGTTAGGGAGACCGTTTTTATGTCAAGTTGCGGGGAGTGATTTGACACCCTTCTTATTTTTCTTGTTGATTGTCTTTATGATGATTTAATGCATTAAATCTTTTATTTATCTAAAAAAAAATGTACTTTTTAATTTTTATACTACACATAATAATTGGACCAGTGGAGAGTGATAGGGCTCAAAGGTCCTTTGTTTCTACACATTTAATTGTCTTTATTTATCAATTATTGCTTCAATATTTAGCAGGAATGGCGCCCATCTACCTGAAGAAGCCGATGAAATTTTCTGAGACGACTTAGCTTGAACAAAGTCACGCCTATTGTAGTTTAGTTTGTTCATCATATGCTTTTCAGATCAATCTCCCTTCTAATGACTTCCCGGTATGTGTTAGAGGAACCCGATCGAATTCCGGCCATATCAAATGTATGATGTTTTATGATGTTTTCTTGAGTTTTAGAGGTCCAGATACTCGTAAAACTTTTATAGATTTTCTTTATGAGTCCTTGGAACGTAAAGGGATTCGCGCTTTCAAAGATGACGATCGACTGGAAAAAGGAGACTGCATCTCCAAGAGCCTAGTAAAAGCTATTCGAGAATCACAGTTTTTGATTGCAGTGTTCTCCAAAGGCTATGCATCGTCAAAATGGTGTTTGGAAGAACTTGCAACAATGATGGAATACCATGAAAAGTTCAAAAAGCAAATTGTGGTGCCAATTTTTCACAACGTGGAGCCTTCAGATGTCCGGAAACAGGAAGGAAGTTTTGGAGATTCGTTCAAAGGATTGCTTGAAAAAATTGGCAAGGATGATGAGGATAAGAAGGTAAAAAGATGGAAGGAAGCCTTAAAAAAGGCTGGCGAACTCAAAGGGCATCATTTGCAGAATGACTATAAAGGGTTTGCTTTCAACTTCCTCTTCTCATATGATTCATCTTAATTTAATTGTGCCTACTCTTTAATTTGCTTAGCTTCTTTAATATTTGCTCATCAGTTGTTTTTGTGTGCTTACTTTCTTCTTTTATTTTTAATTTCTATGGAATTAATTTTATATAGATGTCTCAATGCTATCAACGTTACAATTATTGATGTTAGTTCAATCTTGTCAGATACGAAGCAACATGTGCAGAACAAGTTTCTGCCGACATACATGCTCGATTGAATCAAGCATCTCTAGCCTTTGAGAAGAACTTAGTGGGGTTGGAATCTATAGTTAACAACATTGGTAACTGGTTGTGGTTGGGATCTGATGATAATCTTCGATTCATTGGCATTTGTGGTATGGGAGGTATCGGTAAGACAACAATTGCAACGAGTGTTTTTAACAAATTTTCGTGGCAATTCAATGGAGCTTGTTTTCTTGCCAATGTTAGACAACATAATGTCATTGAATTGCAAAAACTTCTTTTAACAAAAATCCTAAAGGAACAATTAGAAGTAGAAATAAGCAATGTGCAAGATGGAATTGGGAAGATAAGGATGAGGCTTAAAGAGAACCAGCTGGAACAACTAGACAATTTAGCGGGAGATGGTGATTGGTTTGGTAGGGGTAGTAGAGTGATTATAACCACAAGAGATGCTGGAGTATTGCGTTCCCATGGAGTTGATGAAAAGTATATATACCCAGTACACACATTGAGAGAGGAGGAAGGTATTCAACTTTTTAGATCATATGCCTTTAAAAAGAAACCTAAGACTGACATGGAACAACTCTGTGGATCAGTTGTGGGTTATTGTAAGGGTCTTCCACTAGCTCTTAAAATTTTAGGGTCTTCTCTTTGTGGACTAGAGGCTGTTGACTGGGAAAGCACTTTAGAGGAACTCAAGGGCACCCCCAATGATGATATTGATGCGACACTTAAGATAAGTTTTGATAGACTAGATTACAAAAACAAAAAAATCTTTCTACATATTGCATGTTTTTTCAGACACCAGAAGGAAAAACATGTAAAAGAGGTGCTTACAAGTTGTAATTTGCTACCAGCCCTGGATTTGCGTGTGCTCATTGAAAAATCTCTTATATCAGTCGAAAAAGGAAGAATTGAGATGCATGATTTAATCCAAGAAATGGGTTGGCGTATTGCAAGAGATGAGAAACATAGGAGCAGAGTTTGGGAGTTTAAGGAGGTTGATGATGTGTTATGCGGAAAAATGGTAAGGCATATATTTATAAAGTAAGATGTAGCAAAATTATTTAATTTTTTTTTATAATCACAAAATTATATTATTTAACTAAAATAATGATCATGCATATATATTATAGTGTGGTGTCTTATTTCCTAGATGATGCTTGTAGTAAGATTATGTTATGTTGTGGTTTAATTAATTATATTCCTTCATAGCTAATTAATAAGCTAACTTAGCTTGAAGGTTTCTTTTTGATATCCTTATTATGTATTGCATTAGAAAGATTAAAGTGTGTACTATTTTATTTTCTTCTTTCAGGACCCTAAACACATAGAATGTATTGTATCCCCCTATACATGCGGATTTCGGTGGCAAAATGATGAGAATATTAGCAGTGCCTTTGAAGCTTTGAAGATACTCATAGGTAAACAATCATACAATAAAGAGGATAATAATTTTGACCTTGTTGTCAAGGATAATTATCAGCTTCCCAGCAGCTTGGAATTGATTCATTTCCCAGAGTATCCTTTCTCTTCATTACCCACATGTTTTCATCCCTCTGGCATGGATGACAATCGATTGGAGCTTGTGATTTCTCTGCGCCGTTGTTCTCTAGAGAATAGTAGGATTACAAAGGTATGGTAGATGATTCTAACCCAACTCACTACTTTGTATTCATAAATTCATTTTCTTAATCAAATAGCTTAAATTGAACTTATTTTATTCTCCATCTTCATTGGCAGGAATTAAACAAACTTACCTATTTGAATCTTAGCTCTTCCAAATATTTGCTAGCAACTCCAAATTTTGATATGATGCCGAATTTGGAAAGATTATACTTGTCAGATTGTCAGAATTTGAAAGAGATTCACCCATCTATTGGACATCTTCATAAGCTTGTTTTATTGGATATAAGCAATTGCTATAAACTAAAGAATCTTCCCACCTTTATTCAAGTATCATCTCTTCAAATTCTCAAACTTGAACGTTGTGGAGCATTACAAAATTTTCCAGAAATCCAGACAAATATGCGAGATGTAGTGGAGCTGAATTTAGAATCCATTCCCATTACAGAACTCCCCTCATCGATCCTACAGCTATGTGGGCTCACCAAGTTACGCTTGTGTCGGTGTGAATATCTTGTCTCTCTTTCTGATGATTTATGTGGGCTGGAAAGTCTTAAAATCCTTGAGCTTAGATATTGTGGCCAACTAGAGTCATTGCCAGAAAAGTTGGGCAACTTGTCAAAATTGGAAGAGCTTCATGTATTTGACACTGCCATTTTTCAACTCCCATCTTCAATAATGCAGTTGAGCTCACTTGAATGCTTGTGTTGGGGAGGCAAAAAGAAGTTTGATGAAGAGAGAAGTCTCAAGTTTGTGCCCAGTGTATCAGGTTTGCGCTCACTGAAAAAACTACAACTCTTTAATTTTAAGAGCATTGACGAAGGACTCCCTTCAGATCTTGGACAATGCTTGATCTCATTGGAATATTTGAATCTTCAGGGATGTAATTTTAGTTATTTGCCTACAAGTTTCAGTCAACTCCCTCACCTTCAATACCTTGACATCAGAGATTGTGATGAACTTGAAGAGTTTCCAGAACTCCCAAAAACTATAAGCGAACTATATGTGAATTCTAGTTTTGCCTGCAAAATAGCTACATTAGCAATCAAGTACCCCATGTTAAATTCAGTCTCATTCTCCTCTTGCGATTATGAAACCTTTTATCCTGAGAAGAGCATTCAATTTCTATTTCAGAGAAAGACTCCTTATAGTGTTAGCTACTCATGCTATCCAAATTATAGGAAGCCGTACTCTACCAATAAGCTTGATGGGGAAAGAAGGAATTATTATTATAATCTCTTGAGAACATTCAAATACCGACGTTACGAGTCAAATAGGATCTCCTTTAATCTCAGTCCTCGTTGGTATAGTACCCAATTTGCTGGATTTGCTGTATATGTTGGCTCTAATGAAGATGGTATATGGGGACCACACTCGTACGAAGGCTTGGATAACCGTACTTATCATCATTGTGTGATTAAAGCCAAACTATCCTCACATCATGATATTAAAAATGAAGATCTCAAAACAAAATGTGTGACGATAGTCGGATCAAATTACGACAAAGGCTTTCATTGGGAATCACACGATTGTTTTGTCTACCTACCATTTAGTAGTTTGTGGCCTGAATCTAAACTTATGATGGAAGCAAATGGTTTTTCAAGATTCGAGGTAGAACTTGTGGATTTGAAAGCTTCAGCAAATTGGGGCATTAATTTATTGTATAAAAGGTATATATATAAATCCTTTTAAAAAAAAAAGGTATATATATATATATAGATTGATTTCAATTTTTCCTTTTTCTTCCCCTCATATATTTACCTTCCTTTTCAACTTTTTAATGCTTTGTAGTAGGTATACTTTATTACTAGATAATTTTTTTTTTTTTTTTCAGATTGTTTTAGTTTTCTCTTTTATTTAGGCTAGGACTGAATTCATAACAAGCATAATTATATAATTTTTACTTTTAAATTTACTGAATTAAAAAATGTGCTTTCAGGCCAATAGGAGCAAGAGAGCATATGGCTAATTACCATAGGAGTAATTCAGGTACTCATACATTACCCTTCTATACTATAATATAATATTTTATTTTGTGTTATATTAACGCCTATAGAGTACGAAGTATTATTTAACAAATTATAAGGAAAAAAATTGCCCTTACAATTAATGTAACAATTAGGTACTTATTTTAGAAATTATTTTATGAATAAATGTTATCCCTTAATAGATACTACATTATAACAGAGTCAATAGTACTCAAAAAACAAAAAAAAAAAA
>CM008334.1:24762880-24779588 GCA_002525835.2 Ipomoea batatas | reverse complement strand
TTATGAATTTATGATTACTGATTAGTATAGCTAATATCCGGATTTCTTGTATTATATCTCTAGCTACTGTGAAGTGTAGTTTTTGGTGGTAAGGTTTGTGTGAGAGAAGGTATACTCACATCACATGGCATGCCAAGCATTAAAAAGTTAGTTCTCTCAAATCGGCATAGTAACCATTAGTTAGAGACACTCCCTAAGCTTTAAGGTAAAAAGAGAGAGTTCAGTAGTTACTCCAAACCATGATTAGGCATAAATTTAGATCCAACAAACTTACAAACCTCATTTTTTACATGTTGATAACTCCTTTATTGGCCCATTAACAAAAAGGTTTCCACAAATAAACATTGAAACCACACATAAGATGATCAAGCATAACTTCTATTCCTGATAAGTTCATATTTGATCACTATTACCCCATGTTTAACATTTATTTTGTGCTTTAAATGTAGATATTATGTTCAAAAGGACCATCATTTGCTTCATTTATTCAATTAGGTATGAATTCTTTTGTTTTAATTAGCAAGAATGATTGATTTTGCATGTGTTTTAGAGCTCAATTGGATGTGTTAAAGTCATCTTGGCACAAATTAAAGGTGTGTTCCAAATGTCATTGGAAAGGTAACTGAAAGAGCTACAACTTCTATCAAAATCACAAAGTCTAATTTGAACATTTACAAGGTGGAAAATTGATGGGTTAGAAACTAGAATTGCTGCACAAAGTAAAACCGTCATGACTGGACTCACGATCGTGAGCAACCAAATATTCTGAAATGAGGAGCGATTCCAACTGCTATAAAAGGGGATTGACAGTTAATTTTAAGCAGACTTTTGATATTTTCACTCTATAAACTTCTCTCTATCTTTTCTCCACTTAGAATAGGGTTAGATTAGATTATATTAGATTTCAATTCAAGATTTCGAGTGAATTTCGAATCAAATCCAACTTCAATTCAAGTTTATATCTTCAATCTACATTGGATCAAAGTTGTGTTTTCTTTACCTACATTTCAATTACCTCCATGTCAATTGTGCTTTAATACATTCAATTCAATTGTGATTTTTACTTTTCAATATAAATCATGAATAGCTAGGTTTTCTCTTGGAATTTGGATTGAGCTTTCTCTTATTATAGATGCTTGTGTTAATTCAATTGCATGAAAGGGATGATGTATTGAATTAGCTAGGGTTCTTGTTGTTAGTTAAGTGTGTTTTGTATGGACTCTTAAGTTAAGAAGATTGGAAGAAGACTTGAATGCTATGTGTTTGATAAAATGCTCCGATAATTAAGGTTGAATTTCCATGAGAATGGGATTTGATGCTAATTGGTAGTCTAATGGCCATGAGAATGGCATTGGCACCTTGTTGTATTTCTCTTGATCCTTGATAAGGTTTTCTTTTTTTTTTCCGCGTCCTAAGCAAGTCACGTATTTAACTATTCATATGCTAAAGATATTTATTTAAATAATTAGAACTCTTTAAGCCTAGAAGAACTAGTACTACGGAATACACAGGTTTAGAATTAATAGGCATGGTGTATACTCAATTAATTCTCTCACGGATTAATCTATGCTAAAATTGGCTAGATATAAGCACAATTAATCACAATACTAAATCATAGGATAAAGATTAATTGATTGGCAAAACGGAACTTATATCAATACAAAGTGTTCAAGATAAATCATCCATACTCCTAGAATAGCAAATTTAGTACATAATTTTTTTTAAATCAACAACCAATTGCAGTAGTAAATAAACCTTAGAAATTTGGCACTATAATCTAAGTGCCACAAATCAATATTCACACACTCGATCACAATTTGGAAATTGAAAGATTAAAATAATGTGTTGCGAATTGAAGAAAAAGGAAAGCAAAACCATACCGGAGATTAAGATGCCAAAATTTCAGCTGCCGCACCATGAAAAATTCCACCGACGAAACAATTGCGAAGTTGCTGGACTGGAAATTCTCAGCTGCCAACGCACAATCTGCTGCTGCCAATAACCGCCTTTCACCGAACGGAATCCGGTGAAAAACACGATGATCCATCCCCCTTCAAACACACCTCTTTTATACAACTCAGGCTCCAACCCTACCTCCGATTTCAACATGCAACAGTCGCTAGAATCTCCTGGCATCAATTCGACAGAAGAACTTGAACCAAGGAGTACCATTGAAAATGCTTTCGTCCGTTCAGCTCTCCAGCTATTCAATCAGCGATCAAGAAAGGTCAGATTTGTCAAACTTCTTAATCCGTGTCGTTTGGAGTCCTTGTTTGCCGATGCCGAAAGAAAACCCGTCTTTTATCTGTCGGCTGCTCTAGGAAGAAGAAAAGGAAGCTAGGAATTTTGGCTAATTGTTGGGCTTCAAATAATTACTTACCAAATAACAAGGCTATCAGGCTGCCATTGTTATATCGTGGATCATAGTAAAAAAAAAAAAAAAAAAAGTGGCACTGTTTCTTTTAAGTAAAGAAATGATTATCGTCGAGTCTTAACAGAGTTCCATAAATGAAACTACAGTTCATCTCAAATGATATTGCTTCACATTTATTTTTATATTATCAAATGAAATTGTAGTTATATCAAAATGAAATTGTAGTTGTATTGAAAGGAAAGTGCAGTGTATATAAAATGAAACTGAATAAAAGTTTCACATATTTGAGTGTATATTGTCCAATGAAACTGTAGTTATATCGAAATGATACTGTAGTTGTGTTGAAAGGAAACTGAATAACAAGTTCACATATTTGAGTCTCTAATGTTAAATGAAACTGTAGTTATATCGAAAAAAGCTGTAGTTGTGTTGAAAGGGGAGAGTTAACGGCGTGGAACTGAGTCGTTTTTACCGTTTATTTTCATTAATCAAAACGTCATCGTTTTGATGCATGAATTATCATGCATTGTGGACCGCGGTCCATAGTAAAATTTGTGATTGGGCTTATATGATTATTAACAAAAAAAAAAAAAACAAACAAACAAACAAACAAAAAACAAAACAAAACAAAAAACTAAACAAAATACTAAAAACCCAAACAACATCAATTATTAAAACAAATGAAAGTATAGGCCTAAATAATTAAAATTACAAATGAATTATAAAAAAAAATTATAATAAAATAATATTTATCACTTACCCACCAGACTCCTACCCTAAAAAATTTTACTCCCAAAACACTAAATATTCTTCACCTTGTCAAAACTCTTCACTTATTTGAAGTCGTCACTATTCATCATACTCTTAATACCCTTAAAACATATATACCTCCACCCAAAAAGAAAATCTTTACCAATTACATGTATGAACATTAATAGATACAAATCCATATAAACCATTGAGGAGCATTTGCTTAAGGATATTGGGGTACAAGTGATTTGTTATGCATGTAAAGGATCTCAGTATAAATATGAATGCCCAATGCACACATATTGCAAGAAATGTAAGGGAACTTGCGAATGTAGGAATAATAAGCATTATTTTTATTGTTATGTTAAGAAATTTTTTTATAATTAATTTACAATAGTTAAATCTACTTTATTATTAATTATTGGAAAAATTGTATTTTTCATCCTTCAGTTATACCCGTAGTACAAATTTAGTCCATGAGTTATATGTGTAACCATATTTAACCTCTAAGTTATGTACGAAGTGGTGATTTTAGTCCCTCGAAGACTATTTTTACTACCAATTTGTTACTAATAAATCTAGGACCAAAAATGAAATTAATTATTCTAAAAAGAATTAACAAAAAAAAAAAAATGGAACCAAGTATTAGATTGAGTTTACCCAAATAGCCTTTCAAATTTATTGTCTCATCAATGTAAATTAGTGCCAACTCAAAGAATGTACACACAATTGACTAGAAATTAAATAACATTAATACGCTTATTCATAAAATAAAAAACGTGTAGGTGCTCATGTGCCTTTACCCCTTATATGAGCTGTAGAAAAACCCAATATATAAATATAAAAATTTCACAAAATAAAACCTAAACCAAATTCAGAAACATTCTATCATAGCGCAGATGCAAAATATGAAGGGAACACGGATCAAGACATTTATTAAAAATTAAAATGCAAATGCTTCTCTTATAAAGTTCACTCATTTTTTTTTTGCAAATATCCAAAGTTCACTCATTATTTTTTTTCCAAAGAAAACTTCCCCAAAAACCTCGCCATTTTACGCTAGGCATGTTTGGGTTTTCAATTATGTTTGTACTCATAAATTAGACCACAACATTTATTTATTTATGGTAAATATGTAGGTGGTTGATTCAGCAAAGTAGAATCTCTAAAAAATTACAAATAAAATAAAGAAATAAACAAAACACTCATTTTTATTTTCTTTTGAATATTTTTTCAAATATTTTTTTGATATTTTTCACCTCACTTATGCCACAAAGATGATCCTAGAAACCAACAAACTACACCACAATTTATAGCACTCAAGAATTGTTTAAGAATTTGAAAAAGGATATATATAAAGTGAAAGATGCATAAAAGCTACTAAGAAATTGCATAGATCGAACACAAGAGTTTTTGTGATTTTCAAATTTTTTATTATGTTTTTGTTTTGATTTCTATTTTTTGATTTTTTTTTGATTAAGTTATTCAAATATAAAAGTAAAGCAATTAACAACTAGCCACATGTAGTATACACACTAAGAGCTATTAAAAACCCTACATTATTTTCATCATCCGCTATTCAAAGGACTCACCGGGTAAAAGCTAAAGCTCATACTTATTTCCCTTTTATTTAAAAAAAAAAGTGAAAATATTTTCTCCAATTTGAAAATAATAAAGCATAGAATTTTCTAAAAGTCTTCAATTTTTTTTCAAAAGGAAAACAAACAATTGAAAATAGAAATCTCTTCCCCACACTTTTTTAAATATTGTCCTCGATGTTGAGAACAAAAATTATATGAGAAACACAAACTTGATAGTGCTCATCAATTTATTAAAATGGCATAAACAAGCAAAATGAAAATAAAGGCAAAAGGGAAAGAGAATTGGGTTGCTTCCAAATAGCGCTTCAGTTATTGTCTGCAGCTAGACAACATGGGCATTCATAATCCTGCAACTTTACCCGTTCAACAATCTGGGATGATGGTTCATCCTTAAATTACTGCTTAAGTCTTTGCCCCAATGACTTCAAAGACTATCTTGATCAACAATGAAGTAAGCATGAAGTTACCTTTCCTTATACTCAATTGAGTTGTTGAGAGGAAGAACATGAGCATATTGAACATGACAAGAAGGATGTTAAAGGCTAAAGGTATGCCAAATTCTTTTTGGGGTGAAGCTTTTTCATGTTCTATTTATTTATTAAATAGATCTACAGCAAAAAGTGTTCAAAATGTTACTCCTACTGAGGCATGGAGTGTTTAGGCATGGAGTGGTTTTAAGCCAAATGTGCAACACCTTAAAGTATTTAGCTCTATTGCTTGTGTTCACATTCCAGTAGAGACAAGGACGAAGTTAGATGATCGTGTAGAAAAAGTTGCCCTCAGTGGTTATAAGCAAGAAGGATACAAGTTGTATAATCCTATAACTAAGAGGTTTATAATCAATTGGGATGTGGTTTTTGCTTAGAATGAAGCCTGGAAATGGGAAGTTGACACTCTTGAAGACTCTAAAAAGCGTGTTATTTATATCCCTGAAGAAGAAATAGAAACACTTGCTCCAAATAAGATACCATCAAACCCCACAGGGGAAACTCTTGTACCCTGATGAGTGCATATTTGGTTATATTTAATCCCCATATTGAAGCTTATTTTCCCTCTAGATGATATAATTTGTGATCAATATAATTTTGATTTTCTTTACTTTGGTTAATAATTGCTAAATATATTTTATTTGAAAGAGATCAGAGTAAAGAAATTAAGTTATAATTAATTAGATGATTTACCTAATCCTAATTTGCATGTTAATCTTTAAATTATCTAATATTTTATGGTGTTGGTGGAATTCATAGGTGATGAAAGTTGGTGGAGCCAAAAAGACAAAACAATTAAAAAGAAGACAAAAGTGAAGAGGAAAAAACACAAGAAGATGAGGAGCAACATTAATTGCATGGAGACAAACCAAATCAGAAAAAAAGCTCAGCACATTAAATGGGCGTACTGCATTTTGGGCGCGTACGCCCCGCGCAAACCAGCCTGGGCGAGAGCACGCGTTTTTGACCATTTTTCTGCTCCACTTGATGCCTATAAAAGGCCTCCTCCTCTCCCAAATCAGACCTAAGCTTAGCAAGATGTAGAACTTAGAGTAAACACTTGTTTTCCTTTCCTTTCTTTTCTTTGTTTTGTATTTTCTTCTTCATTTAATTTATGTAAGTTTATTTTCCTTTATTTTCTTCTTCATTTAAATTATGCAAGTTTATTTTCCTTATGTTTTATGTTATTTACTCTTCTTCTTCTTTTAATATATTTTCCTTATACTTATTTAATTTAGTTTGGGTTCGAGGTAGGAATTTATTATTTATCTCGAATGCTACATTTTTAACAATTTCATAAGGGGAAGAATTATAATCTTGAATCATAAGCTTGTACAATGAGGTTTGTTTGCATCTTGTTAATAATTACTAGCTATTTTTATTGGCAAGTAATTGGAGAGTTCTTACTACAACGGGAGTTGGGTAAACACTCAAGCCACCTCTTGTACAACCCAAATATCTCGCTACGGGAGTAGGGGGTGAATTGGGGGGCTTAATATACCGAGGAGCTTCAAGAGTTCGAGGTTGAGTCACACATATTGTGATAAATCTCATGCTCTAATTCAAGAGACGGAATTGTCTTGAATTCATTAGTGTATGGCCCTCTTGATACATGATTATTGTTCTCCCTAATATATGAGTATATGTAGCATCTTGATAGTAATAACTCCTAGTTTAAATCCCATCTTTATGTTTTTAGTTTGTTAGTAAATTTATGTTTATGATTGTGCTTGGATTCTCGTTAGTGGGTTAAAAAGCTCCAAAAATAAATAATTGCACAAGTACGTGACATAACGCCAATCCCTAGCGGAATGACAAAACAAACCCGAACTATATCTCATTTTTGACAACGATCATACCCAAAGAATCATAGAGGCCAAGGCGCCACCACCAACCACCAATATACTTACAAGATTACCAGGTATCTCATGTCATGATGATGAAGTTGGCAATGATGGAGAACTTGTACATTTTGCTTTTTCAGCAGGTGATGAGCAAGTGACCTTTGAGAAAGTAATTAATGATCCTAAATGGGTGAATGCTATGAACAAGGAGATTATGACAAGAACAAAACAACACGTGTGAACTTACTAATATATCTCACAAGGGCACAAAGCCATTGTTGTGAAGTGAGTTACGTTTTCAAGATTAAAAAAAAAAAGTCAAATGGTGAGATCAAAAGATACAAGGCACAACTAGTGGCAAAAGGATTTGAGCAAAGAAAAATCCATCAAATAAATGTTAAGTTGGCTTGAATTGACTATGAAGTTTTCTCTCTAGTTTCTCGGATTGAAACAATTAGACTTTTAATTGCTTTAGCAGCACAGAAGCAATGAAAAATCCATCAAGTGGATTTTAAGTTAGTTTTTCTCAATGACCCACTTGAAAAAGAGGTGTTTGTTAAGTAACCATCTGGTTTTATCAAACATGGAAATGGTAATAAAGTGTGCAAATTAACTAAGGCGTTGTATGGACTCAAGCAATCACCTCGCGCATTGAATAGGCGCATTGACAATGATTAGGATGAAGATGTGGATGACTGGAAAAGCACTTCTGGTTATTATTTTACCCTTGGTAGTGTAGTATGTTTTTGGTTCTCAAAGAAACAATCAATCGTTGCCCTTTCAACTTGTGAGGCAGAATATGTAGAAACTTCCTCAAGTGCATGCCAAGCAATATGGTTAAACAATGTGATGAAGCATATCTCTTTTCAGATTAAAGAGCCAATAAAAATATATGTTGATAACATATCTGCAATCAAACTATCCAAGAATCCAGTCACTCATGGAAGAAGCGTAAACACATTGATATACGCTACCATTTCCTGAGATATAAAGTTAGCAAGAAGGTAATTGAGTTGGCATATGGTAAGACTAAAGACCAAGTAGCTAGCATATTTACTAAGCCGTTGAAGTATGAAGCCTTTATCAATTAAGCTGAAGTAAATGTTGGGAATGATAGTTCTTCAAAATCATAATTAAGAGAGGATGTTTAGTTTTATTTAATATTGTAATTTTGATTTTTATTTTTAGACTAGTTAATACATATTGTTATTATTGTTATTCTTCAGACATGTTATAGCTTGATCCTAGATTGTAGCTAATTGCCTAGCCTATATAAAGGCCTCTACGTATATGTACTGATTCAAGCTTTTAATTACATGTAGTAATATACACACATTTCTTAGCTTCTGCAGTATATAATATGTTTGCATATCATTTTGAATTAGGGTTCACAGTACAATGGAAGGTAAACCCTGGTCTTGTATAGCAATTGAATTACATCAATGGTTATATCATGTGTCAGGATCCACTATGAGCATTATGAAGTCTGGTCCAAATTATGTGTTTATAATTAATAGATTATGAAAATTCAGTTATGTACATTTAGTTATAACTTAATGTATACAATATGTTAATTGTAAGTATATAATATTCTAATTGTATGTACTGTTAAACCCATAGCCTGAACTAGTCTTTAGATGATTTTGTTATTTACTATTCTTTAGGCTTTAGTTTTGAGTCTGTTGTAACTTCCTTTTGTAGAGTGCTATATATACCTTCAGTGTAAATCATAAATTTAATCAATTCATTCCTACTCTTCACATGGTATCAAGAGCTAGAAACTATTCTTAAATTTTTTTAGTCTTTTCCTTTTCCCTAGCCTACACTGTTACACAATGTCTACCACAACTGAAACAACCGCAATTGATACACCCATTGTCCAAATTACTGCTCCTGCGAATTTCCCTATTAAGCTTACTTCCTCCAACTTTTCAGTTTGGAGACGACAAATCAAAGCCACTTTAATTGGCTTCAATTTACTAGGCTACATTGATGGAAGTACTATAGCCCCATCCCAGTTTTCCGATGCCGCAAAAACTATTCCAAATCCTAGCTATACAAATTGGTACCGTTAAGATCAAATTATAATTAGTGCCCTCCATGGAAGCTGTTCTGACCCCATTCAACCACTCATCTCTTCCGCTGAAACCTCCCATGCAGCTTGGGAGTCATTAACAGCGAGCTTTGCAAACACCTCACGTGGGCGAATTGTCTCGCTTAAATCCAAGTTAGCCCGTAATCCACTAGGTAATCGATCCATTGTTGATTATCTCAACGATATGAAGGCCATTGCCGATGATCTTGGACCACCGTGGCAAAATTACAACAGTGGACGAGGTTCCCAGAATGTTAGTGTGTAAGTTCTGTAATATTCCTAGACATGAGGTACGCTATTGTCGTAAGCTAATCCGATTTTTGAAAGAGAATAATATCTCGCATGTTCAGTCTGCAACCCGAGCCCGACCCCGTCTGTCAATACGTCCACCACACAACCTATGCCGACACACCCATGGTTATTTGATAGTGGCGCTTCTCACCATACCACGTCGAGTACTTCACCGCTACATACTTTCAACGAATATGGTGGTCCAGATGAGATACACCTGGGTGATGGTAAGTGTCTTCCTATAACTCATATTGGTCACACTACCCTTTCTACACCATCCCGACCTCTTTCCCTTAATAATGTTTTGTGTGTTCCTACGTTACATAGGAATTTAGTGTTAGTTTCTCAATTATGCCACGCTAACTCTATTTCGATTGAATTCTTTTCTAATTTCTTTCTCGTGAAGGATTGTCGAACGGGGGTACCACTTATGCGGGGGGAGACCATTGATGGTATCTATTACGCTCCTACCTCATTTATGCCTCAAGTCAATGCAACGAATTTGGTGTCTCTGTCAGATTGGCATCATCGTTTGGGTCACCTCTCTAATAAAATACTTGGTCGTGTTTTAAGTCGTTGCTTCAATGTTTCCAACTTTCCATTAAATCGTTTTCACTGTATTTCTTGCAACATTAATAAGAGCCACAAATTACCCTTTGTAGAAAATTCTATGGCGAGCTTTAGACCTCTAGAATTAATTTATACTGATGTTTGGAGCTCGTCACAAAAATCAATTGATGGCTATACTTACTATGTTATTTTTGTTGACCACTTTACAAAATACATTTGGTTCTACCCACTCAAAAAAAAGTCAGATGTAGCTCTTATTTTTCCACAGTACAAAAGACTTGTAGAAAATTATTTCAATCAAAAAATACTCTCAATATTCTTAGATAATGGAGGAGAATTCATTAAACTTGTTCCTACATTTAATAATGAGGGGATTTCTCATTTCACCACTCCCCCCCACATACCCCTGAGCATAACGGAACAGTTGAACGTCGTCACCGCCACATAGTTGAGACTGGTATGTCATTATTACATTCAGCTTCTTTACCTTTGTATTTTTGGTCTCATGCATTCCAAACTGCAGTTTATCTCATAAATAGGTTGCCCACACCTATCTTGGGTAACCAATCTCCTTTTGTTGTCTTATATAAAACTCAACCCAATTATGCTAAGCTCCAACCGTTTGGATATTTATGTTTTCCCTAGCTAAAACCGTACCGCTCACATAAACTTGAGCCTAAATCATCTTCTTGTATTTTTTTTTGGGTTACTCAAATTCACAGTCTGCCTATAAATGTTATTAACCTATAAAAACAAAGTTTTTCTCTCTAAGCATGTTAAATTTGTTCCAACCCAATTTCCCTACAAAACTCTAAATGTGGATGATTTTGCAATTTCAACCTCTCAGGTCACAAATAATGTTTGTCCATTTTCCAATCTACTTACACAGCCACGTCCGTCTAGACATGTAAATACAACCCCTTCGTCTGATTTTATGGTTTCTCAACCGTCCGTGCCAGCTCCGTCGCTAATAGCTACTCCTCCGCCGCCGGCGGATCTCTTCCAGTCTCAACCGACATTCGTGCCACCTCCATCGCCATTAGCTCATGTTTCGTCGCCCAGTAGTCGTTCTCTGGTGTTGTCTCCACCACGTACGTCATAACCTCCTCCAGCGTCATCCCCTAATCCGACGTTATCTCCTCCTCCAGCGTCGTTCCCCACACCGGCGTCATCCCCCACTCCAGCTTCGTCTAGTAGCACATCGGTAGTCGCTCCACGTCAGGTACCTACTACTCGACCTGTCCGGAACCGCAAGCCTAATCCTAAATATTTTGGTCATTCATTTGTCAATACCGCCTCATCAGTACATCCCTTACCTCCTCGTCTTGAACCTAACATCATCACCCAAGCGTTGAGAGATCCTTTGTGGCGTAAGGCAATAGACGAAGAGTATGAGGCTTTACTACGGAATATCACTTGGGTTTTGGTACCATGACAATCCAGACCGGTAATTGGGTGCAAATGGGTGTTCCGGGTTAAACGTAAGCCAGATGGTTATGTTGACAGGTATAAGGCACGACTTGTAGCGAAGGGGTATTTACAGCAAGCTGGGCGTGATTTCTTTGAAACATATATTGCAGTAATGAAACCTGTTACTATACGTGTGGTTATTTCTATTGCATTGCATAATAATTGGCCTATACGACAGTTAGACATTAATAACGCGTTTTTGAATTGAACGTTGACTAAAACTGTTTTTATGGAACAACCACCGGGTTATGTTAATGTGGATTTTCCTTCTCATGTTTGTCAGCTTAAAAAAGCTTTGTATGGCCTTAAACAGGCACCGCGAGCCTGGTACCTGGAGCTTAGCCGTTTTTTGTTGCGTTATGGTTTTGTCAAGTCACAGGAAGACGCTTCCTTATTTGTTTACTCAGCTAATGGCATTCTCATGTACTTTTTGGTGTATGTCGATGATATCCTACTGATCGGGAGTAGTGCTGTATGTGTTGAGTAGTGTGTACGAGCATTGTCTAATGCCTTTGCATTGAAAAACTTGGGTTCTATTCATCATTTTCTAGGTGTGGATGTCATTTCGACTATGGTTGGTATGTTTTTGTCCCAATCACAGTATATTTCTGATATTTTGGTCAAATTTCACATGGATGGTGCTAAGCTAGTTTCCACGCCCATGAGTTCTTCAGAGGTTCTCCCTTTGCCGGACTCTTCTACAGTTGTTGATCCTACAGGTTATCACAGGCTTATTGGTATGTTGCAATATTTAAGCATTACTCGTCCAGATGTTTCATTTGCTGTGAATCATTTGTCACAGTTTATACATACACCATCTGCGACTCATTGGTCCGCTGCAAAGCGTGTTCTACGCTACCTTAAAGGGACATTGTTCCATGGGCTATTTCTCAAAGGTACCACTTCTTTTCAACTTACTGCCTTTTCTGATTCTGATTGGGGTGGCTCCAGCACTTTGGGTCATTCTACCATTGCTTATGTTTTGTACCTCGGGGGTAACATTGTTTCTTGGAAGTCAATGCGTCAGAAGTCAGTTTCTCGTTCTTCCACTGAGGCAGAATACCGTGCCCTTGCGAATGCTACTGCTGAGGTTTTGTGGGTTCAACATCTCTTGTGAGAGCTACACGTGCCACTGAAAAGCTCTCCTATTTTACTATGTGATAATCTCAGTGCTACATATGTTGTCTGCAAGAATCCTGTGTTCCACTCTAGAATGAAGCATCTTGCCCTTGACTATTTCTTTGTTCGTGAGTTGGTGACGTCAGGGGCTTTGGTTGTTCGTCATCTTTCCTCCAAAGAGCAGCTCGCTGATATCCTCACAAAGCCGTTGAGTCATGCGCCTTTTCAACTTTTTCGGTCAAAGATTGGAGTCTCCGATGGATCCTCCATCTTGCGGGGGCATGTTAAACCCATAGCCTGAACTAGTCTTTAGATGATTTTGTTATTTACTATTCTTTATGTTTTAGTTTTGATTCTGTTGTAACTTCCTTTTGTAGAGTGCTATATATACCTTCAGTGTAAATCATAAATGTAATCAATTCATTCCTACTCTTCACATGTACATGATTTAGATAAGGGTCTACAATGTGTATGATGGATCATGATTCACAATGTAATTTGAATAATTATATACAATCTAGTCAATTTAATGGATTTTAACATTTCAATATCCACAAAGATGTTATATATAGCCTCTTTAGGAAACAAGCTTAGTGACTAAACATAATTCATAATTCTGTATAATTTATACATGCAATGTCTATAAGTCAAATATTAATTCATTCAGATCAATTCATTAATTAATTATATTGGAGAGGAATATATTCCACAAAGTTGATTGGTTGATGGTGATTTGCATTGGGAAGAATAACAGGTTGGAATCAGAAGTACAGTTATTTAAGGTGAAGGAGCTGAGGATAATGGCTTTTGTAAAGCGAAGAGCACCTTAGCTTCTACTTTATGCCTTGAGATAAAACACACCTTTTCCACAGATCGGCCATAAATTGCACAACTTATAATGGGTCTTATTAACAATAGAATATTAGCATATAAATATTGTCCTATGGCGTCCTTGTGGGAAAATTTAATTATAAATTAACCCTTATAAGGAAAAGATCGAAAACAAATTAAAATAATGAAACTTGGTTCCTTATTACTTTGCTCTTTGTCAACCTGCATCAAAAGAAAGGGGGGAAAATATCAGTGGAAAATCAAATCCTCACTTTCAAACTTTTTTTTTTAACTATTCTGTTACAATATAATATCTGTCCATTGAAACACAAAGAGTCAATGTCACTATTGGGGTTATGTAGTATATGTCCATACATACTACTTTCGGTCCATACATACTTGCACTACTGGGGTTATGTAGTATATGTCCATACAGACTACTTTCTGTCCATACATACTTTCAACCGATTGAAGCACTACTTTCTGTTCATACATACTTTCAACCGATTGAAGCACAAAGTGTCAATGACTCCACTGGGGTTCGAATCTGTGACATCCCATTCGGAAGAGCCACAGTTATACCACTTGACTACAAGGTCTTAAAAATTAAATGTGATCATTTGTAATAATTGAATGAGTAAAAATAAAATTTAATTATTTTTTATGTTACATAAACAATTAAACATAATAAATCTAGTTGATTCCTATAAATCCAATTCGAGTGTGGCATGTTAAAAAATGATGAGATTATATTCCAAGAAAACTGTTTTTTTTTTCCTCTTTATTTTCACTACTGCTGTTATGATTTATGTTTATTGGGTGTCATTAATTTGTTAACGCATATATTCGTTATGAAATGCTAAAAAAATCCAATTAAACAAAGTAATGTCAAAATTGGAGATTAGAATGAAAATTTAAGAATTATGGAGAAGAGAAGATAAATTACCTACTAAAGCTTTTCGGCAAATCGATAGAAGAACAACGAAAATGGCAACACCGGCCAGTACTCCCACAACTATGGCCACTGTTTTCCCTACTTCATCATCATTAGTGGAATCTGCATATACAAAATACAAGTTAGAATTCAAATAGTAATAGCAAGATTTCAAATGTTGAAAGATGTACTTTCAAATATTATTCTTTTAAGCTACTTTTTTAAATATAATAATAATAATAATAATAATAATTATTATTATTATTATTATTATTATTATTATTATTATTATTATTATTATTATATTTTAATAGTGATTTAAAATCGTAAGGACGTAGAAAAAATAATTATAAATTACAAAAAATGATGATATCACACTATGGTTGCCTTTCAAAAGTTTGAGGAATTTGCAAGGTTAAAATAGCCGAATAAAGATGGTGATATGTAATTTTGAAACCAATTTGTATGCCAAGTAATAGAATTTCAAGAATAAATATATAACATTAACTATATTATTCGTTATAAAAAAATTCTCAAATAAGACTAAAAAGACACTCGTGGGTAAGGACAATTAAAGCATGTGTTCCATATATACTAAACGTATAAATTGATAATTGAATTACATATTTATGTTTATATATTATATGCTTCTATATATGGCATTGGACAATTGAACGATGTACCCCATCTTGTTAAGGGCTCTATTACCAAATTGAAACATTTGCTTCATCTCAATTAAAATCAATCATTATTCTATGAATCATGGTTTACAAAAACATATTGCCTAGACCATAAATAAAAAAATACATTTTTAATATACTAAAAGTTCATTATTTGTGTATGTAAAATACATTATATTATTTGAAAGTACATTACTTAAGTATTGAAAATACATTACATACTATCAAATAATATATATTTAGTATACAAATAATGTACTTTAGTATATTAAAAATGTACCTTGTATTCATGGTTCACATAGCTGTGTGGACCATGATGCACAGAAAAATTTGCTGACTAAAACCTTAATTTGATAATTGATTTGTATATTTATATTTATCATGGTTGCAGTAGGCGCTAGTCGGGCGGTAGACTAGCGCCTAGCGCCTAGGCGATACCTAGGTGACAACCTATAAAAACCAAAAAATTAATTCATATGTGTGGATGTATGTTATATATTATATTATATATATCTCTTACTTCTCTTATATAAATATAATAATAAAATTAACAAGGTCGACTCGCTCGAGTTAACTCGGTTAACTTTGCCGAGTTGGGCGAGTTAACTCGGTCGAATTTGGCCAAGTCGGCCGTCAACTCGGCCCAGTCGGCCGAATTAGGCGCTAGGCGGCCAGCCACCAAGGCGGACGCCTAGGGAACAATTCGCCTCGGTCGAGCGCGGGGATTTTTGCAACAGTTATATTTATATATTATATACTCCATTTATATGGCTATGGACTATTGAGTATTGAAGCATATGCTTCATCTTGCTAAGAGCTCTAATACTAAATTAAAATATTCATTTGGTTTCAATTAAAAAGTTAAACTGATAATTGGATCGTACATTTTGAGTCGTACCTGGAGCAGATTTGTAGTAGGTAGAAACCCAATATCGAGCATAACACTGAGCCAAGAACACATCAGCCGCGGTGGCGGAGCGGCTACACAAGCTTATCATCTTGGCAACCGCATCAGACAAGCAAGCCGAGCAATCGGAAGCGCTGAGATCCCCCAAGCACTGGGCCAGACCGTGGACCAACCCGGACGAACTGATCCGAAACCCCGCCATGGCGGCGGCGCCTTCAATATCCGCAACAACCTCGTCTCGGCGCTTAACGAAATCCTCGGCGTCGTTAACATCATCGTACCCACACCGCTTGAACATAAGACTGGTGTCCAGTTTCCCGATGAAATCCGAGTGCTCATATCTCACAAAACACCCCTCCAGCTGCATAGTGGCGCCAAGGGTGTAAGGGCACACCAAACCCACCTCTTCTATGGCTTTAGCGACGCATATTGAGCACTCCCTCGTCTTCAGGTCGCCCCTACATTGGTATAACCCGAATACAGACCCGTCCGGGTTGCCCGAGCTAGAGTTTCCCAGAGCGAAACTGTTGTATAGAGACTGAGAGGATGAGGTGGCCATGGAGGATAGGAGAGAGTTGAGGGTGGCTTCGTAGGGCGTGTTTGGTTGGTACTTGTTGCCTTGGGAACACCCGGCGTAGATGAACATGTTGGCTTTCACGAGTTTGGTGAGGACTAGGAAAGTGAATAAGCGGTATAAGGAAGGGGTTTGGGTTTGGGTTATGGTTATGGTCTTCATCGGCTAGCTATGTCACTA
>CM008334.1:24665448-24680976 GCA_002525835.2 Ipomoea batatas | reverse complement strand
TTATTATTATTATTATTATTATTATTATTATTAGTGTTGGGTCACATTGTAATTATAAAAATATGTAGGCACTAATCCCAAATCAAAAGCTATTTAAACTAAACCAAAACAAGTCCAATTAATTTCTCTTATTTCCAAAACCCTAGCGCCCACCGGGTGAACCAACAACGACAACGGCGAAAATCAACAACAACATGGCGAAAAACGGAAGGATTTTGGAAATCGACCGTAGCCTCGTAATCATTGCACAATTTTTACCAAAATCAACAACAATAGCAAAATCGATAGCGCGATGGTCTTGGCTGGGAGTTTTGAAACTGAATGGTGGCAAGATCTAAAGGTTAGCATTTCTCTCTCTCAGTTTTAGTCATGATAGTGTGAGGATCTCATAATAAATATGGTAGTGATGAGGATGAAGACTTAAAACTTGTGGTGTTGTTTTCTTAATTTTTTCAATTTTCTATAAAAAAAAAAAAATTGCAAACAGATCAGAGAGGTTGGTATGCCAGATCAAGAAAAGATTTAGGGGTAGTTTTGACTTTTAAAAAATTGCAATCAATTGTAATAAGATGATTTATCAAATGCCAATTTTAGCTGTTTGGCTAGGTCAAATATAATACCAAAAAATGGTCACGTCATTTGATACTAGTTGACCAGCCATATATATATATATATATATATATATATATATATAGTCAAACAATTATAGTCTAAAATTATTGATAAATCGTTATTTTAGTCCCTAATTATTTTACTTGCTCAATTTAAAATCTTGAATTATTTGAGAGGTTGTTCTTTTAATTCTTGACACTAAACTCAAATGTAATATTTGAAATGACTACCACTAAACCTTAAATAGTTAAGGTTATAAGTGAATATTATTTTAATATTTTATCTAGACATTACATATTCGACATATTGCACCAATTTTTTTTTAAAAAATAAAAACTAAATCAGTATACTAGGTGCATGTGGTTTGTGCATTTGCCGAATTTGATACAAATTTTGAGTATATATAGGCCTCCAATTTAAGACTTTGTATTTAGATTAGTTCTTACATGAGTACATCACATATGAAACATGTAATACTTTTTATTGATAAATTGTAATACTTTTCTAGTGACCAATAATAATAATAATAATAATAATAATAATAATAATAATTATTATTATTATTATTATAATTATAATTATAATAATAATTATAATTATAATAATAATAATTATTATAATTATAATTATAATAATAATAATAATAATAATTATTATTATTATTATTAGTTTAGGGTCACATTGTAATTATAAAAATATGTAGGCACTAATCCCAAATCAAAACCTATTTAAACTAAACCAAAATAAGTCCAATTAATTTCTCTTATTTCCAAAACCCTAGCGCCCACCGGGTGAACCAACAACGACAACGGCGAAAATCAACAACAACATGGCAAAAAACGGAAGGATTTTGGAAATCAACCGTAGCCTCGTAATCATTGCACGATTTTTAACAAAATCAACAACAATAGCAAAATCGATAGCGCGATGGTCTTGGCTGGGAGTTTTGAAACTGAATGGTGGCAAGATCTAAAGGTTAGCATTTCTCTCTCTCAGTTTTAGTTATGGTAGTGTGAGGATCTCATAATAAATATGGTAGTGATGAGAATGAAGACTTAAAACTTGTGGTGTTGTTTTCTTAATTTCTTCAATTTTCTATTAAAAAAATTGCAAGCAAAGAGGTTGGTATGCCAGATCAAGAAAAGATTTAGGGGTAATTTTGACTTTTACATATTAAATGCAATCAATTGTGTGGAAATGATGCCCTAACTAGAATTTTGAAAAATGATTGATCAAACTAATAAGCTATGGAAATAAGAGTATTTACCAAATGTCAGTTTTAATTGTTTTGCTTGGTCAAATACCTAAAATTAGTTAAACCAACTGAAAAATAGTTGATCAGTCATTTTTCGAGCACTCCCAATATCGTCTGACTATATATATATAGTCAAACAATTATGGTCTAAAGTTATTAATAAATTGTTATTTTAGTTCCTAATTATTTTACATGCTCAATTTAAAACCTTGAATTATTTGAGAGGTTGCTCTTTTAATTTGTGACACTAAACTCAAATGTAATTTTTGAAATGACTACCACTAAACCTTAAATAGTTAAGGTTAAAAGTGAATGTTACTTTAATATCTTATCTAGACATTACATATTCGACATAGTGCACCAATTTTTTTTTTAAATCAGTATACTAAGTGCATGTGGTTTGTGTATAATTGCCCAATTTGATACAAATTTTTAGTATATATAGGCCTCTAATTCAAGTCTTTATATTTAGAGTAGGTCTTATATGAGACCATCTATCTCATATGAAACATGTAATACATTTTAGATTAATTGTAATTGACGGTAAGAATGGTTACCGGATAATATTGATAAGTAAAGTACAATAGTTGAGTACAATAGTGTTTGTGTGTTAGAAAACCCAACACCCCAAACCTTTACAACAGGTCTACTACTTATACTACAAGTGCAACGGCTCTTCTCCTGTCGTGTAACGGACTCGGGTAATAATGGTGAGAGGAGTAATGATGGGGAGCCACTGAGTAATTCCCCTCTTCGATATGCCATGTCAGTGTAACGGGTGGCCATTTGACATCCATGTGTCCGTCTCTACAAGTGCGTTCGGCTCCTTAGTAATTGTTCTTAGATGAGGCGGACCCGTACCGGGTTGGATTAGTACCCTGCCCAATTATCCTGTCACCAGCCCCCTACCCTGCCCAATTAGGGAGTAATAATAGTGTATCTTCAGGTGGTGAGATTTGAAATTCAAAAAAAACTTTGAGCAATAATTAAAACGTTGGATTCCCAAGAAATTAATTGCACCGCCATCTTTTTTAGAAAATCCAAGTCGGCCACCGCCCAAATAATTACTACATTAGTTAGAAATTTCTGATATGCTCGGCGGCCATCCACGCTTTGTTGACGGTGAACCACGATCACCACGAGAACGCTGGCGAAGAAGCCCTGTACCCTACATGTCGTCTCATCCAAGCCGGAGACCGCCGCCAGAGGACGAATAGAGAAACGACATGATAGATTTGCATACATAGCTCCAAATGCGACAGTGACCACTTTCCTTTAGAGCTCAAAATGCAACAGATCTACACTCAGCCCCTCCGACCCTCTACCATAAAATTTTAATTTCTCCATCTAAGTTGCATAAAGTTAGCACAATGCAGTCTGGAGAGCATTCCGTATCTAAATAAGAACTACATAAGCTTGCTTACAATAATGCTCCAACCATTACTCATTTTGTGGCCGCTTTATCATCTCCCAAAACACCAAAGGTCTACCAAAGTATTTAAAAGAACACCCAGAGCATGTAGCAGCTGGTATAAATATAACTCAATTTTGTTTTGAGTCACTAGATCTTCTATTCGGAAAAAAGGGGAAAGAAAGCATCTCGCTTCTATAACTTTCTTGTCTCACGATCATGATGGCAGATCTAAAAGGCCACATCAATCTGGTGAAGAAGTTATATATATAGATGATGAGGATATTGAAGTGCAAGGCAACAACGTTGCTGGTAGTGCACCCAAGTTCTCAGACCAACAACCCTCCAAATCGGCCGAAAAAAACACTAAACATCATTGAGAAACGGTGGAACAACAGCCACCAAACGGGAGTGGCTGAGGCCTCGCTCACTCCAGTTTAGTGGCAGCTGTTCCACCGTTTCACTCTGATGTTTGGTGTTTTTTCGGGCCGATTTAGAGGGTTACTGGTCTGAGAACTTGGGTGCACTACCAGCGTTGTTGCCTTGCACTTCAATATCATCATCATCTATATATATAACTTCTTGACCAGATTGATGTGGCCTTTTAGATCTCCCATCATGATCATGAAACAAGGAAGTTATTGAAAGGAGATGCTTTCTTTTCCCCTTTTTTCCGAATAGAGGTTGTGGCGACTCAAAACAAAATTGATTTATATTTATACCAGTTGCTACATGCTCTGGGTGTTCTTTTAAATACTTTGGTAGACCTTTGTTGTTTTGGTAGATGATAAAGTAGCCACAAAATGAGTAATGGTTGGAGCATTATTGCAAGCAAGCTTATGCAGTTCTTGTTCAGATACAAAATGCTCTTCAGGCTACATTGTGCTAACTTTATGCGACTTAGATGGAGAAGTTAAAATTTTATTGTAGAGGATCGGATGGGCTGAGTCTAGATCTATTGCATTTTGAGCTCTCTAGAAGAAAGTGGTCATTGTCGCATTTGAAGCTCTGCATCCAAATCTGTCATGACGTTTCTCTATTCCTCCTCCGGCAGCGGTCTCTGGCTTGGAAGAGACGGCGTGCAGGATACAAGGCTGCTTCGTCGGTGTTCTCATGGTGATCGTGGTTCACCATCGGCAGAGCGTGGATGGCCACCGACCATCTCGGAAATTTCTAATTAATGCAGTAATTATTTGGGCGATGGCCGACTTGGGTTTTCTCAAAAAGTTGGCAGTGCAATGAATTTCTTGGGACTCCAACGTTCTTATTATTGCTCAAAGTTTTTTTTTTTTGAATTTCAAATCTCACCACCTAAAGATATGCTATTATTACTCTCTAGGTAACTCCACTACGCTCTCAAACTTCGGAGTAGGGGGCTAGTGACAGGATATTTGGGCAAGGTACTAATCCGACCTGGTACAGGTCTGCCTCATCAGAGAACAATTACTAAGGAGACGAAGACACTTGTGGAGACGGATCGAACGCATGGAAGTCAAACATCCACTCGTTACGCCGACACGGCACATCGAAGAGGGGAATTACACAACGGCTCCCCATCATTACTCCTCCCACAATTATTATCCAAGTCCGTTACACTCACAGGAGAAGAGTCGTTGCACCCATAGTATAAGTAGTAGACCTGTTGTAAAGATTTGGGAGTCGGGTTTTCTTACACACAAACACTATTGTACTCAACTATTGTACTTTACTTATCAATATATATATAATCATACTAAAAGTTTAATACACAATCAATCTCTATGTATCACATTAAATATTATTTTTATCGTTGAAAATAACATTATTTTTTGGATTAGTACCCTTCCCAATTATCCTATCACCAGCCCCCTACTCCCAAGTTTGAGAGCGTAGCAGAGTCAACTAGGGAGTAATAATAGTGTATCTTCAGGTGGTGCGATTTGAAATTCAAAAAAAAACTTTGAGCAATAATTAAAACGTTGGATTCCCAAGAAATTAATTGCACTGCCAACTTTTTTAGAAAACCCAAGTCGGCCACCGCCCAAATAATTACTACATTAGTTAGAAATTTCTGATATGGTCGGCGGCCATCCACGCTTTGTTGACGGTGAACCACGATCACCACGAGAACGCTGGCGAAGCAGCCCTGTACCCTACATGTCGTCTCATCCAAGCCGGAGACCGCCGCCAGAGGACGAATAGAGAAACGACATGATAGATTTGCATACACAGCTCCAAATGCGATAGTGACCACTTTCCTTTAGAGCTCAAAATGCAACAGATCTACACTCAGCCCCTCCGATCCTCTACCATAAAATTTTAATTTCTCCATCTAAGTTGCATAAAGTTAGCACAATGCAGTCTGGAGAGCATTCCGTATCTAAATAAGAACTACATAAGCTTGCTTACAATAATGCTCCAACCATTACTCATTTTGTGGCCGCTTTATCATCTCCCAAAACACCAAAGGTCTACCAAAGTATTTAAAAGAACACCCAGAGCATGTAGCAGCTGGTATAAATATAACTCAATTTTGTTTTGAGTCACTAGATCTTCTATTCGGAAAAAAGGGCAAAGAAAGCATCTCGCTTCTATAACTTTCTTGTCTCACGATCATGATGGCAGATCTAAAAGGCCATATCAATCTGGTGAAGAAGTTATATATATAGATGATGAGGATATTGAAGTGCAAGGCAACAACGTTGCTGGTAGTGCACCCAAGTTCTCAGACCAGCTACCCTCCAATTCGGCCGAAAAAACACTAAACATCATTGAGAAATTATGGAACAACAGCCACCAAACGGGAGTGGCTGAGGCCTCGCTCACTCCAATTTGGTGGCAGTTGTTCCACCGTTTCACTCTGATGTTTGGTGTTTTTTCGGGCCGATTTAGAGGGTTACTGGTCTGAGAACTTGGGTGCACTACCAGCGTTGTTGCCTTGCACTTCAATATCATCATCATCTATATATATAACTTCTTGACCAGATTGATGTGGCCTTTTAGATCTCCCATCATGATCATGAAACAAGGAAGTTATTGAAAGGAGATGCTTTCTTTTCCCCTTTTTTCCAAATAGAGGTTGTGGTGACTCAAAACAAAATTGATTTATATTTATACCAGCTGCTACATGCTCTGGGTGTTCTTTTAAATACTTTGGTAGACCTTTGTTGTTTTGGTAGATGATAAAGTAGCCACAAAATGAGTAATGGTTGGAGCATTATTGCAAGCAAGCTTATGCAGTTCTTTTTCAGATACAGAATGCTCTTCAGGCTACATTGTGCTAACTTTATGCGACTTAGATGGAGAAGTTAAAATTTTATTGTAGAGGATCGGATGGGCTGAGTCTAGATCTATTGCATTTTGAGCTCTCTAGAAGAAAGTGGTCATTGTCGCATTTGAAGCTCTGCATCCAAATCTGTCATGACGTTTCTCTATTCCTCCTCCGGCAGCGGTCTCTGGCTTGGAAGAGACGGCATGCAGGATACAAGGCTGCTTCGTCGGTGTTCTCATGGTGATCGTGGTTCACCATCGGCAGACTTGGGTTTTCTCAAAAAGTTGGCAGTGCAATGAATTTCTTGGGACTCCAACGTTCTTATTATTGCTCAAAGTTTTTTTTTTGAATTTCAAATCTCACCACCTAAAGATATGCTATTATTACTCTCTAGTTAACTCCACTACGCTCTCAAACTTCGGAGTAGGGGGCTGGTGACAGGATATTTGGGCAAGGTACTAATCCGACCTGGTACAGGTCTGCCTCATCAGAGAACAATTACTAAGGAGACGAAGACACTTGTGGAGACGGATCGAACACATGGAAGTCAAACATCCACTCGTTACGCCGACACGGCACATCGAAGAGGGGAATTACACAACGGCTCCCCATCATTACTCCTCCCACAATTATTACCCAAGTCCGTTACACTCACAGGAGAAGAGTCGTTGCACCCATAGTATAAGTAGTAGACCTCTCTGACCTAGAAGTGCGCCATCAGCATTGTGACTGAGAAGTAAACTTACCTTTCGGCCATAGACGAGATTTTACTTTTCGGCTCAGCCAAGAAGTTTACATGAAAAACTTACTGTTCGGTCCAACATTTTCCCTATATTTTGCACTCTTTGGGTGTCTAAGCTCGAAAAAAATAATGTTATTTTCAATGATAAAAATAATATTTAATGTGATAGATAGTGATTGGTTGTTTATGAACATAAAAAGATAAAATAAAAATTATATGAGTATTTATGAAATTTACGAAACTTTTTGTAAAACTTGATACGAATAAAGGAAAAGTTTGTATGTTTAGATAGAGTGAAAAAGTTTGTAAAGAAAGTTAAAATTTTGAGGTTGGATTATGCGATTTTAACTATTTTATTTGTGAGAAAAATTGTATAGAAATTCTAATTTCATAGTCTAAAAATGAAAATAAACAAAAATGAAATAAATAAAAGAGTTTTTCCCAAAATGGTCCCTCGACTATTCCCGAAATGATCCATCGACTATTTCTCAGTGTATATTAGACATAAAATAGGTAAGTGGACGAAAATACCCTTCATTTTAATACTGATTAGACGGAATATGTAACGGAAGACTGAATTGGGTGAGTTTTTGAAAGTCGGGGGACCACATTTGGTGCAATTGAAAGTTGAACTGCAAAATTGAGAATGAACAATAGTCAAGGGACCATTTTGGGGGAAACCTCTTGTTAATTTCAGTCCACAACTTTGCAATTGTTGTCAATTCTAATCCATCAGGCCAAATTACCAGCTAAAAATCGCTAAGAAGTTTTAGTTATTAGTGTTGAAATCATAAGGGCAAAGTTGTATAGATTTCTGTAGAAATATTCTCTTTCCCTGCCTTTCTTCTACATTGTGATTCCTATGTTGATATCGCCATGGTTTTTGATGGATTTGAACGCCCAATAGTTTCATCATGTCGGAGGGTTGGAAGTCCAGGAATTCCAACGTCAGGCAGAGCTCCTTATTATCGGTGCATTTGAGATAGTCCTCAAAAACACATCTGAGAAGAGGGAGCCCAACCTAATGGATGACTGCCTTGACTTCCAACCCTTCGACGTGAAAAAATTGTTGGATGTTAAAATCCATCAGAAACAATGATGGTATCAGTACAGGAATCACAACGAAACTAATAATACTACATTAGTCATAGGACAAAAAGTGACATTTTTTTTTGGAAAGTATTGTCACTTTTTGTCCTCTGACTATTGGAAGAGGGAGCTTTGCCTGATGGATGATTGCTTGATAGAAGAAGATGCTAAACTAGTAAGGGAGTTACAAAGATGACTCAACCCAACGATGAAAGATGTGGTATTTAAAGATGTTCTTAAGCTCTTGGATGCATGTATAATATATCCATTTTTTTAGGGTAGTATACATAGTTCCAAAGAAAACTAGTATAATTGTGGTAATAAATTAATTACAAGGATGAATTAGTACCTATGAGATTATAAAAAAAATATTTGGAGAATGTGTATAGACTTTAGAAATCTTAATGTAGCTATTATGAAAACTCATTTTTCTTTACCTTTTGTTGGTCAAATGTTAGAAAGATTGGTTGGTAAATCTTGTATTTGCATTTTAGATGGATTTTCAAGGTACTAACATATTGCAATTGCTCAAGAACACCAAGAAATGACTACTTTTACATGTCCATTTGGAACACTTACGTTTATTAGGCAGATGTCTTTTGACTTATGCAATGCACCAAGTATGTTCCAAAGATGCATGATGAGCATTTTTTTCTGAATATATTGAGAGTTGCATAGAAGTTTTTATGGATGACTTTATTGTCTTTGGAGATTCATTTGATTTCTGTTTAAATAATTTGTCTACGGTTTTAAAAAGATGTATTAATGCTAATTTGGTTTTGGATTATGAAAATTGTCATTTTATGATTAATCAAGGAATTGTTTTAGGGCATGTAATTTCAGTTAAGGCAATTGAAGTTGATAAAGCTAAGGTGGATTTAATTTTGAACTTAGCTTACCATACAAATGTTAGGGAAGTTCATTCTTTTCTTGGACATACAGGATTTTATCGCAGGTTTATTGTAAAAGGATGTTACTTTTGAGTTTGGGAAGGAATGTCAAGAAGCCTTCGACAAGCTTAAAGTCTTGTTGACAAGTGCACCTATTATTCAACCTCCAAACTGATATTTACCCTTTGAGATTATGTGTGATGCTAGCAACTAATCCAACTATATATGCAGTTGGAGTTGTTTTAGGCCAAAGAGTTAGGAAGCAAATTCATGTCATTTACTATGCTTCAAGAACAATGAATACTGCACAGTGCAGTTATTTGACAACTGGGAAAGAAATTTTAGTAGTTATTTTTGCTTTAGATAAATTTAGATCTTATTTGCTTGGTTCTAGAGTTATTATTTTTTCTGACCATGCAGCATTGAAGTATATTTTGAGAAAGGAAAAAAAAATCTAAACAAAAGCTGATAAGATGGATTTTACTACTTTAGGAGGCCGAGAGAGAGCTGAAAATCCAGTGACAGGTCATCTAAGTATATTGGTAAGATATGAAGATACACTTCTTATTTCTAAAACCTTTCCTGGTGAACAGTTGTTCCAAATGTTAGGTATGATTTTTTGGTATGTTGATCTTGTTAATTACTTAGTTGGTATGCTGATCTTATTAATTACTAAGTCACCAGAGCTCTACCTAATTACATTAGTAAGTCCAAAAAAAATTAAAAGTAAAGCTAAATATTATGTTTGGGATGAACCATATCTGTGAAAATTTTGTGCTAACCAAGCAATAAGGCAATGTGTGCCTGAAAATGGACAATAATCAATTTTAGCTTTTTGTCCATGTGGTGGTCACTTTAGTCCTAAACGAACTGCAAGAAAAGTGTTGAATAGTGGTTTTTATTGGGAAAATTTGTTTAAAGATGCATACTTGTGTTGTAAAACTTGTAAAAAATGTCAAAAGACTGGTTCACTATCTCATAGGAATGAAATGTCTCAGATTTTCATTTTGATTATGGAAATATTTTATGTGTAGGGCACTGATTTCATGGGACCTTTTCGATCATTTTTGTGGATTTCATTATATTCTATTAGATGTTGATTATGTTTCAAAATGGGTAGAAGGAAAAGCCACCAAAACTTATGAGTCAACAGTGGTTGTAGGTTTTATGAGTGATCAAGGGAGTCACCAAATTTTTGCAAGAGCACTAGAGGGATTTAATAGATTTGGAGTTCCATGTGTTGCTATAAGTGATAAAGGGAGTCATTTTTGCAGTAGAGCAATTAAAGCATTGTTCAAGAAGTATGGAGTGCATCACAGAACTGCTATTGTGTATCATTCCCAAACTAATGGCAAAGTTGAAGTGTCCAATAGAGAGGTAAAGTCCATTTTAGAAAAGATTGTGAACACATGTAGAAAAGATTGGAGCTTACGCCTAAATGATGCTCTATGAGCTTATTATCGTACAGCTTATAAAACTCTTATTGAAGCGTTTCCTTATTGGTTTATTTTTGAAAAATCTTGTCATTTACCGGTAGAGATTGCACATAAAGCCTATTGAGTTTGTACCTTAATGTCTTTACCATTTACGTACGATGGTATAATGCGGCAATTTATATCGTGGACCATGGTGCACAATGCATTGTGCACCCCATACTACAATGTTAGGAAGATGAGATTCTGTGTATTTTGTGCCAATATTCTGTGTATTCTATTTTGTGTCAATATTCTGTGTATTCTAGGCAATGTTCTGTGTATTCTTGGCAACCTTTTTGTGTATTCATGTTAGTAACACAGGTTGTGATGTGTTTGTGCATTCGAATGTTAGGAGGATGAGTTCTATGTATTTTGTGTCAATATTCTATGTATTCTAGGCAACCGTTCTGTGTATTCTAGGCAACTGTTCTGTGTATTCATGTTAGTAACAAAGGTTGTGATGTGTTTGTGCATTCGAATGTTAGGAGGATAAGTTCTATGTATTTTGTGTCAATATTCTGTGTATTCTAGACAACCGTTCTGTGTATTCATGTTAGTAACACAGGTTGTGATGTGTTTGTGCATTCGAATGTTAGGATACACAGAATATAAGCCCAAGTATTATCTCTTATGTTATATGTTTTTCAAATTTCACAGTGTTCTTTAAACATTCACCTTTTGTCGTGTGTGTTTTTGTGATCTGATTAACTTGTGTGTGTTTTTTGTTCTTGCTTCTTCGTCACTATTGTTGTTATTGTTCAAATTACAGTTATATTTTAGTTTTAATTAAAAAAATGTAATGAGATCTGTACTGTTATGGCACCGTTTCGGACTAGGGTCCACAATGCATTGTGGACCCTGGTCCACGGTATAACGATCTGTATAATGCATATGAAAATATTAAAGTAAAACCAAAATTAAACACGAGAGACGATAATAAGTCCTTCACTCATAGTTAATCAACAAGCAAAATAATTGATTGGATTACAATTCTCTCATAATTAGCAATAGGCACAATTGTACAAGTCAAAAATAGTGGAATGGATATGTTTCAATCTATATGATTTATTTAATGCCCGATTATATGAAGAAAAAAAAATCAAAATATCTCATATTACAGGGCGTTTGGTTAGAAGGAAGGAATTAAGTGGGAAAAGAATTACAATTTCATGGAAAAAGAATGGGAATAAAGTGAGAGTTTAAATTCCAGTGTTTGGTTTGCAGGAATAAAATTATTGGGAATTTCAATTCCAATGTTTGGTATACATAGGAATTGAGAGCGAATAAGTAGTATAAACTCCAAAATACCTGTTGTTGTTATTATTTATAATTAACAAATTAATTCACAAATTGTTAAAATTGTTGCATATAAAGAATTCAAATTTTGAAGAGTTCTGCATATAAAGAATTCAAAGGGACATACACAAAAGTTGTATATAAATAACGCATATAAAGAATGTAAATTTTGAATAGTTGTTGCATATAAAGATTTAAATTAAATGAACATACACAAATGGAAGTCGAAGAAAATAATAATTAATTTATAAGGGAAGGTCATGTATCAATTTTAAGTTAAAAAAGAGAAGGTTAATTTTGTCTCAAGACTATCTTTTTTTCTTCCTAAAATCCATGAAATTAAAATCCCAAGGGGGGCCCTGGGATTCTAATTCTATGAAAATGAGAGAATTACAATTCCGTGGAATTGCAATTCCCTCCAACCAAACGAAAGAATTTTGTTGCATTCAGAATTTGGTGGGAATTAAGTGAGAATGGAATTGTAATTCCCTCCAACCAAACGTCATGTTAATGTCAAGGACTGGTGAGTTGCTTCTATACAGGGATAATGGGGGCAACTACCCCCACTCACCCTACCCTACACCCCACCCCATATATAGCTCTTGTATAAATATATGTATAAATAATACATATTTTAGATATAAGTATATGAAAATAGATATATGTAAACAATTTGGTTGAGTTGGTTGAAGCATGTTTTTTTCTAGCAAAGGTCTTGGGTTTAAATCCCTTATGCCTTTAATAATGAAATGTACGGAGTATAATTTATAATACATTTTCTATTTGTATTATTTTACCAAATTAATTATATTTCATATTTTGTTATGAATATTTTTATAAAGTTTTGATTTGTTTTATTTTTTGCCTATATCCAACTATATTTATGACTATATTTTTAAGTGTTTAATTTCTTAAACTATCTTTTTTGTTTTAATGTTTCGCCCCACGGGAAAAAAATTTCTGACTCCACCTTGCTTCTATAAGTTCTAGAAATCAATCGATGATAAGTTGGATACATGTTTTTTATAACACATTCCATATACTCCATGCATGAATATCATTTTAAAAGTAAATTGCACTAAATTACTAGTTACATCTTTAATTAACAAAAAATGGTAAATCCATGAAGTTTTAACAAATTTAGAGCTTCAAAATAATTAATGTTACGGATCCTTGCATTAAGCAATGTTAAAAACAACAACAACAGGATTATAAGTACAAACTACTTCACAATCAAGAATTACAAGATGCATAATTATAATTATCAAAGAATTATAAAAATACACAATTAGACATTACAAGATACACAATCAAAATTATATAAATGTGTGTTTCCATATGCACAATTAGTTATCCTTAAATGAACAATTAGGCATTACAAGATACACAATAAGTAGACCTTTGATTTGGCTCTGATATCAAATTAAAGCATGTGTTTCATCTCAATTAAAAGCCTAAATTGATTGTTGGATTTCACATTTATGTTTATATATTATATGCTCAACACTATCATGTTTGTTTAAATTAGGTTTATTGGTACAAAAAGTTAAAACATTTATGTCTTGTAACAATTATATCTAATCTAAACTTTTAAAACTTAATTTGAAAAAAAAAAAATTAAAGATTTGTGCTTTGTTACAATTATATACTATTACGCATATCAATTATATTAAAATTATTAAAATTTAGCAAATTAACATTAATGGTTTTCAAAAAAAAAAAAACAAACAAATTAACATTAGTTTTCACATGAATTATTTTTGAAATTACAATATAAGTGTATCAAAATGTTTGTTTTAAACATTTAAAAGTTCAAAATTGAACTTTTCAGAAAATAGTTTATATAAATAAAAGTATGTTCAAATATTATAGTCATCAATTGGTACCTAAATCAAGAAAAATAAAATATTATTAAAATTAGATATTTTAATTGAATTATACTTGTAACATGATACAGAATTTTAAAATAAAAATTCGTCAAATTTCAAAAGTTTGGATACAATTGTCACAAAATGTAAAGAAATTTTTATTTATTCATATTTTTTCTCATAACGTGACTTACATTTATTGGGTGCACGCACATTAATTAGCTGATTTTTCTTCTTTGTACTTAAATTCTTCGTATGTCTCATTTTATGTATCTGATTCAGTTAACGAGACTTGATTGAAGTTAATTTTTAATTCAATTTTTTAAAATATTATGTTTAGTATTACTCCGTAGTATATAAAATTTATATATTTAGAAGCTACATTAAAAGCACTATTAAACACACACAAAAAAATTATTTTTATAATTTTAAAAATACTAAAATAAAATAAAGAAAAGATATTTTGTTTGACAAATAAATAGTAAATAGAAAAAGCAAAATGAGATAGAAAAAATACTAAAAAGTTCAATCAAACAATATCATCCACCAAAAGAGACAACTTGGAGTCAACTCCACCATCTGCTCCATATAATATACCAAGCTTTAATTTTCTCCACATTCCTTACTAGTTAAACCTCATTCTAATGTCATAACGACAGTGATAGTAAATTTTTATCGATACTCGAAAAAAAAAAATGAATTAAGTTGAAGGATGTGCACTATCTCATCTGTAATATAATTAAAAGAATTTATAACCTTTTTTGTTTTTTAATGTCTGATCTACATAAAAATATTATGCTTAATTATTTTATTGTTGTATTTATTTTTTATAATTATTATGAACATACAAGTACGAGAATTATATTACACTCACTCGGTCATCTCTTCCATGACAATTATTATAAATTCAAGTTACATGAATAGCTTAATACCTAGATTTCATATATATTAATTTAAGTTGACAAATGAGTTGAAATGAACCGACACATGCAAATGAAATGAAAATAAAAGTTGTTTGATCATGTGTATTTAGTGGATAGTGCACCTAACATCATCATTATAAAAGATAAAAAATAAAAAATAAAAAATAAAAAAGTATGATGATCACTAATTAATTGACTTTGCTAGCCTTGGCACCCAAGGATGAAGAAAGTGACGCCTTCTTAAGAATGAAGCAATAGTGTGGAACAAATAGCTGCAAATCTTGCAAAGCAAATCTTGCAAAGTAACACAATTTTTTTGTAAATAATTAATTTGCTTTATAACTCAGATTTTTCGCCTTCTCCCGAATTATATTATGCACTGCAACAATTTCCAGACATGACTGAAGAAACCTTCAGTGCAATCGTATCTGATGCGATGCAATTATGTAGTAGTTACAGTGTAATTCTTCAATAATTTGAAGATTTGTAATTAAAGTTGGTTCACACTGGATTATATATATATATATATATATATATATATATATATATATATATATTATTTTTATTTGTTGAGTTGACAGCTATCGCCCATAAATATGCCATTTGTACAGCTCTCCTTCCACTAATCTCCATCTCCAGAACTCACGTCTAAAAATACACATTTCTTCAATAATATAATTATTAATACATTTGGGAATTGCTCAATCTATCTTCTCT
>CM008334.1:24512374-24528116 GCA_002525835.2 Ipomoea batatas | reverse complement strand
TGATAGTTACTCCTAGATCTGTTGGCCTATTAAAAGAGTATAGACTATATTAGTTGGTTTCCTTGCAAGTTGCAAAGATAGATCGACTGCAATGGCTGCTGGAGCAAGTAGGAAAGTTTCTGCAGCTTCAGCAAGATCTCACACCAGAAGACCTAAGGACAAGACTTCTTTGTTCCTTTCTTCAGGTGGGGCTTGCTTTCTTCTTAAATTTTTCCTGCAAAATTTCGTTTCTTGATTTGTCAAATTTGAACCTGTATTGTAAATTTCTGTAGAAAACAGAGGTTCTTAGGTGCTCATAAGCTCATAGATTTGATTGCATTAGATAATTAATTAAGGCTTTCCAGTTTCCAGATTCTTGATAGATGGGGGAAGAAGATGCAATTTAGATTTGAATCTCAGAACTGTCAAGATTTGAATGTACGAGTTTTCTGATTGGGTTACAATTTGAATGAGAATATTTCAGGGTTGTTGAGAAATGTATTAGCAATTTGTTGTGTGGGGTTCTTGGCATGGGCTTATCGTGAAATTACACCGCCTCCCCCCAAGACATGTGGCTCACCAGATGGGCCTCCTGTCACAGCGCCCAGAATTAAACTCAGTGATGGAAGGCACTTGGCTTACAAAGAGCATGGTGTTCCAAGAAACAGAGCAAGCTACAAGATGGTGTTTGTTCATGGCTTCGATTGTTGCAGACATGATGTTGCTATTGCTGTCACTCTCTCTCCTGTAATGTTCCTTTTATTTGCTTTGGATTTTAGTCATTTTACCAATGTGTTTTTTGTGTCCCTTTGAAGGCCATGTCAGTTGTGTTTGAATTAAAACTTTTTTCTGATCTGCAGAATTTGATTGAAAGTCTTGGAATCTACATCGTGTCATTTGATAGACCAGGCTATGGAGAAAGCGATCCTAATCCAAACCGAAAAGAAAAGAGCATAGCTTTCGACATCCAGGAGCTTGCTGATCAATTGGAACTAGGTTCAAAATTCTATGTTGCTGGATTTTCCATGGGTGGTCAAGTTGTCTGGAGCTGTCTCAAGTACATCCCTCATAGGTATGCTCCATTTTTTGCCCATAAAAATAAAATCCCTTGTATTGCGGTCCCCTCACCTCAATAAGATTATAAGCAAAAATCAATGTGCCTCAGCGACTTATTAGATGGTAGGACCAGTGCCAATTGCCCAAAGAGGGTGAAAGGCCACCAGAGCTCAATATGCTGCATTCATATTATTACATATATAATGGATTGAAATGTGGGGATTTCCCTAGTAAAGTTCAGCCTATTTATTGTCTTGAACATCTTGTCTTGTTTAAATTTTCATTTTTTTTAGTCAATCTTGATCATCCATATTGAAGTGTTTCTGTTTATAAACAGACTGGCAGGAGCAGCACTTTTAACACCAGTTGTGAATTACTGGTGGCCTGGTTTTCCAGGAAACTTGTCTAAGCAAGCATATGACAGTCAACTTCCCCAGGATCAATGGACTCTCCGTGTTTCTCACTATATTCCATGGCTCACCTACTGGTGGAACACTCAAAAGCTTTTTCCTGCGTCGAGTGTTGCAGCTTATGAGCCTAGTCTGTTTAATCCACAAGACATACAAGTGATGACCAAGTATCTTCCCGCAAGAGAGAAGTATCAGGTTAGAACTTAGTCTGTTTCTTGAATTGAATGACGAGCAAAATCCATCGCCACTACCTTAGGCTGTGCATTGACTAAATTTTATCTTGTGATCTTAGTCACCAAATGACCACAAAAAGGTAAACCAGTCTAAGTTGCCTTGCCTTTAGCTGATTAGTTCAAACCAAGAAGACCAATAAACCACTCTTGACTCAGGTTGTCCCTAATTTTTAGCAGAACATGACAGCTATTGTTTGCCAATGTGTGTTAATCTTGTTCTGTGTGGAACTTCAGGCTCAAGTAAAACCACAAGGCGAATTCGAATCTCTCCACCGAGACATGATAGTCGGGTTTGGGAAATGGGAGTTTGATCCCATGGATCTCGAGAATCCATTCCCTAACAATGAAGGTTCAGTTCACCTGTGGCAAGGCGACGAGGATGGGCTTGTACCTGTTACTCTGCAAAGGTACATTGCTCAAAAACTGCCATGGATTCATTATCATGAACTCCCAGGTGCAGGCCACATGTTCCCATATGTTGACGCCATGGGAGATCAAATTGTGAAGGCACTTTTACATACTTAGATCTCTGATCTGCAATGCTTGCATAGTTGCATCCCTCTGTTCCTAGCATACTCTACTGCGTTTGGCTTTATACTTCTGTAATTGGTAATAGTCTGCAATGCTTGGTGAACATTAAAATCTGTCATGATAAGAATGATTTTGAGCAAGTTATTTACAATTCAGGTTGATTTAAATCTACAATTTTAAATTTTGTGTTATTTAGTTTATATGCGTTCAATAAACTTTTATTTAAAAAATGTAAATTAATTGTCACTTTTGATTTCACGAGTTCGATCAGGTAGCATTTTCAAAGTGCTGAAAATTTATATTTTTTGGTAACTCGTAGAGTTATGTGGAGTAAACAATGACAAAAAGTTAAAATGTTTTATTAAATATAAAAGATCAAGGCAACGTAATGATAACTTAGGGACGAAATTTGCAATTAGTATAATTCAGGGACAAAAAGTGTAATCCCAATGATATTTAGTTACGAAAAGTGAGTATGATCAAAATTTATAGATGAATTCTAAGTTACCCAATTTTCCCTTTGCTCGGCGAATGACAAACATACCCAATCCTGTTTCATGCATTCCAGGAACCTTTTCATGCAATAGTCAACTTTGCCGAGGATTGGTTGCAGTGCCAAATAGCTGTGATTCATTTTCAGCCATTCGTTATTTCGTACAGTTTCATAATTACTCCTATATCTGTTGGCCTATAGACTATATATAGTAGTTGGTTTTCCTTGCAAGTTTCAAAGATAGATCCACTTCAATGGCTGCTGGAGCAAGTAGGAAACTTTCTGCACCTTCATCAAGATCTCACACCAGAAATCCCAAGGAGAAGACTTCTATTATGTTCCTTTCTTCAGGTGGGACTTGCTTTCTTCTTAAACCTACAAAAATTCGTTTCTTGATTTGTCCATCTCGAGTGTCAATTTCTACTGGTTTTCTGATTGTGTTACAATTTGAATGAGAATATTTCAGGGTTGTTGAGAAAAGTATTTGCAATATGTTGTGTGGGGTTCTTGGCATGGGCTTATCGTGAAATTACACCGCCTCCTCCCATCACATGTGGCTCACCGGATGGGCCTCCTATCACAGCGCCCAGAATTAAACTCAGTGATGGAAGACACTTGGCTTACAAAGAGCATGGTGTTCCCAGAAACAGAGCAAGCTACAAGATGGTTTTTGTTCATTGCTTCGATTGTTGCAGGCATGATATTGCTGTTGCTGCCACTCTCTCTCCTGTAATGTGCCTTTTATTTGCTTTGGATTTTACCAATGTGTTTTTTGAAGGCCATGCCAGTTGTGTTTGAATTAAAACTTTTTCTGATCTGATCTGCAGAATTTGATTGAAAGTTTAGGAATCTACATCGTGTCATTTGATAGACCAGGCTATGGAGAAAGCGATCCTAATCCAAAACAAAAAGAGAAGAGCATAGCTTTGGACATCCAGGAGCTTGCTGATCAGTTGGAACTAGGTTCAAAATTCTATGTTGTTGGATTTTCCATGGGTGGTCAAGGTGTCTGGAGCTGTCTCAAGTACATCCCCCATAGGTATGCTCCACTTTTTATTCACTAAAAGACAAAATTTCTCGTCCAAGGTCCATATGGGATAGAATGAATGTCTTATGTCCACTACGAGCTACCTTCACAAGAGGGTAAAACTATCTCCAAAGTTATCACGGCTCAATCTTGTTGTTTTTATCCACAATTTATAACTCAGAAATCAACTGAGTTATCAATTCAGGCATATGCTCCATTCATATTATTACATATATAAGGGATTGAAATGTGGGGATTTTCCTAGTAAAGTTCAGCCAATTTATTTTTTTGAGCATCTTCTCTTCTTTAATTCTTCATTTTTCCCCCAATATTTTTTGTCAATCTTGATCAGTTTCATGGATATTGAAGTGTTTGTGTTTATAAACAGATTGGCAGGAGCAGTACTTTTATCACCAGCTGTGAATTACTGGTGGCCTGGTTTTCCAAGAAACTTGTCTAAGCAAGTATATGACAGTCAACTTCCCCAGGATCAATGGGCTCTCCGTGTTTCTCACTATATTCCATGGCTCACCTACTGGTGGAACACTCAAAAGCTTTTTCCCTGCGTTGAGTTATACGGCTTATGAGCCTAGTCTGCTTAATCCACAAGACATAGAAGTGATGGCCAAGTATCTTTCGGCAAGAGAGAAGTATCAGGTTAGAATTTAGTCTGTTTCTTGAGTGACTGGAAATCCCACAAATACAGGGTGTGTGCATGGGATAAACCTGTCATGTGACCCAATTAGTCTAACTTGTTCATGGTTGATTAGCTCAAATGAAGAAGGTTGACAGCACATCTTGAAAGTTGAATTAATTAGCAAAATGGTCCCGTAAGTATAGCTAAATTCACAATTTGGTCTTTGACTATTTTGTTTTACTAATTAAGTCCCTTAACTTTAAAATTTTTAACTAATTTGGTTCTCCTATCCGTTTGTTTTGCCGTTAAACATTTGTTAACATCCCATCTTTATCAGCTATTTTAGCAGAACATGATAGGAATTGTTTTGTGTGGAACTTCAGGACCAAGTGAATCAACAAGGCGACTTTGAGTCTCTCCACCGAGACTTGATAGTTGGGTTTGGGAAATGGGAGTTTGATCCCATGGATCTGGAGAATCCATTCCCTAACAATGAAGGTTCAGTTCACCTGTGGCAAGGCGACGAGGATGGGCTTGTACCTGTTACTCTACAAAGGTACATTGCTCAAAAACTGCCATGGATTCATTATCATCAACTCCCAGGTGCAGGCCACATGTTCCCATATGTTGACGCCATGGGAGAAAAAATTGTGAAGGCACTTTTACATACTTAAATCTCTGATCTGCAATGCCTGCATAGTTGCATCCTTCGCGTTGATGCATAGAATTAGAGAGTTTAATTGAAATATATAATATTATGACGCTTTTTGATGTGACCACGGTATACGTTGTATGGTCGGTGCAGTTATTTGTCTGGTGACAAATTATTGTTGTGTCACAAATTGCTAACTTATGCCTTTCAACGATGTGAGTCTATCATAAAAGAGCAATTATTAATTTGTTCTTGTTAACAATTATTTGCTATAGGCCATAAATGTTGAGATTTATCTTACATCTCATAAATAAACTTGATAGCTATAACACGAAGTGAGCTTCGAGAGACTAACAATTGTTAAGAGCATAGTATGTGATATTTTATTCTTTGATTTTCAAACCACAACATAGTGACATGATTTTGTTAAGTTGAACATGTTGTTGTTAAACCTTAACTTACTATTATGAATATTTGATTGAAAAGGATTCACGTGATCTTATGTCAATTCTTGAAGGATTGCTATGATCAATAAATAGTCATAATCTTCCATTGATTGAATTTGAGAGAACTGTTTTAATCCGACTTGCTAACACTTTGTTAAAGATTTTGAAAGTTTATAATGTAGGAATTAAACGTAATAACTCCGTAAGACAATTGTGAGACAATTGCTTAGGAGAATCATAAATAGTAGGAGATCAATATGAATGAGGAAACACTCAAGGAATTGATGTCACAGTTCTGTGGGGTCGCACCCAAAAAAAATTCACTCAATATCAACAAATACTTTTACAAATACAAGATTCAGACAATTTATTGATAGGTCTACCAGTGCACATATGCATACATCAACTTTATGAAAAAGTTCACATACACTTTTGTACTAATCTGACAATTATATAAAATGCCTACCTAATCAATTTTCACGATTGTACTGAATAATTTTTGGAGCTAACTTTCCCTGACAATATGCAATTTAGCACCTTAAATATGGAGTCTAAATTTGAGATGGAGTCACTCGTAGCATGTTCTCGCAGCACGCTCCACGTCCATAATTTAGCATGAAGTGAGGTTTCTTTGGCTTTAATTGCAATTTGCAAACACATACAAACCCATTTTAATTCCCACGAGCGCAGTCCCTTTTCCATGCTTTAATTTTGCATCAAATCAGCATGTTCCCATGTAGTGTGCATGTTGTCTTCTTTATTTATTTCTTCATGCATAACTCACTCCATGTTTCCCATGTTAACAATATAACACTGTTAGAAAAATATATACACGCACCGCGAAAATATCACTCACTTTTTCTAAGATTTTACGTAAAAGAGGGGTTTGAATGTTTTACCTTTGACAAATGCAAATCCTAAATCGTCCAATTGTGACCTCTAGTCCGTGAGTCCGTATATCGGCTGGGCACTCGAGAATTCCCGTGAAAAACTTTTTTTTTCCTTATGACAAATCTCTCTACTCTCCTCTTAAAAAAAAAAAAAAAAAAAAAAAAAAAAAAAAAAAAAAAAAAAAAAAAAAAGAGGTTAAAACTATTTATATAGCCTAATTTGGGCTCAAATGTGCTAGCCTTTAATTTAAAAACTCAAAAATTACCCAATTTTGAATTAATTCATTAATTAGATATTAATGTATTAATCCAATATCAATAACCCATTATCGATTTCTTTTGTTAGCATTACCACAAACTATTAAGGTGTGACTTTCTAGGTTCATAGTCAACAAATGTCATGGTCAAACTTTGTCAAACCCATAAACATGGTCAATATGTCTATATTCAATATTCTTAACCTGAAGTCTAACTCTATTATACTCTTGGCAAATATTCTCGTTATAAGATTATTAAATAGACTAGAACAACCTTGTTACCTCAAGGCGGTTGATCATCTATTAAACACACACATGTCTCCGTACAATACTGAACTAGGCCACCAAGTACACTTATAGTCTCATAAGGAACAAACGACGCATACTGACAAAAATTAATCCACCATATGTATGTACAAGATAACCATGTCGTCTCAAGTCAAAGGACTATTACATACAACATATCGATGACACGTAGGTAAACACCATGTGGTACGTTGTAAGCAGTCATTGTTCAATGACTTGTTCTCTAATAAGCACCCACATGTCCGCTCTCCGTTTCTCATACTGAATGTCATGAAACTCACCATAAGAAGGACAATGTGCTAGTCTTATCGAAATTCTAATGTCCAATTAGAATTCGTATGACTAGGAACATTTTTATAATATTTTATTAATAAATTCTTCGTCACTCATATTCTTAACTTTTAAGAATGAAGAATTAAGAAAATTGTACAGAGTAATATCAAATATTAATTAAGTCAAAATAAAATAAATAAAAATATTTATTTACTATATTTATTTAATAAAAAATCAATACCTAAAACAATAAATGCTGACTCATACGGCATATATGCTTCACAAATACATATGTACATAATTAACCATAATTTTCTTTTCCTTTCAAAAAAAAAAAAAAACCATAATTTTCTTTGGTTCATAATCAATCTAGCTATATCAATTAAAATTAGTACACAAATTAAATAATAATTTTTGTACCAACAGACTTTACCAAATTAAATAATAAACATTAACCGTTAAACATTAAAAGTACAATATTCATAGCACAATATACAACTTTACAGCCACGGTGCTATACAACTTTATAATCACATAAATTGCACAGATACAATTAAAGAGAATTAATATAAATGGACTCTTAAGTTTTACTCCGTATGAAGTAGCATAATTCTTTCAAAAAAAAAAAAAGTAGCATAATTATTTTCTTTCCCTTTTTCCTGTTCAGAAGATTTGAGTAATAATAAATAAATAAATTTGTAACACAAAATTGGAATTAAGAGATACACGTGCATTATATCATATATACATGCATATTCAATGCCATGCCATGCCATGCAGTTCCGGTACCCGGACCCGATACATCGATTCCAGCTTAGCGGCGCGGCCGGGCTAAATATTGGGCTGAGCCGGGTTGGAACGGGCCCCCACATGTGCAAGATAGTCTTTGGGAGAGAGCGACGCGTGTTGGGCGTGGGAGGGAGAGCGGCAGAGGAAGTTGCTGCAGCGTCGCCACGTGTCGACGACGTGTCCAGCGCCCCATGCAAACCCGCGCCGGCAACTCTTTCCTTTCTTAGTAAATTTTTGTGACGATTTTATTTATTTATTTATTAAAATTATATTGGAGCGAGCTAGCCACCCCACTTCTGCTTACGTCTTCTCCCCCTTCATCACCTCCTCAGCAAGTCAAGCATTTGTGCTTAGTACTAGGAAACCATCTTTCTACGTCTACTCTATATCTATATGCGTGGCTGTACGTATATATATATATATATATGGGTATATCTTTCGTCCCCATCCAGAAACTTCAATTCAAAATCCAACAACGTAACTTCACTCCACTCCGGAGAAGCTAAGAACAGGTACAACGTTAGTTGCTACATTATCTATGCCTATACTAGTCTCTAATTTTTCTTTTTCTGTTTTCCAGTAATGATTTTTCAATCTGTTCTCATAAATTTGGAATAATAATTAGTGTCCTCGCTGTTTAAATAACTTAACAATGAAGGATTAGATTAATTAATTAGCTCTTGAAAATTCTTAATTGCTTTTATCCTGCTTCAATTCTCCCAAGCTAGTAAAAACAAAAAGTTTTTTTTTTTTTAATCTGACATTTTATTTCCACCGTCACCGGTGGTTCCCGGCCCATTTTGCTAATCGATATTTCCGACGGAGCCTAATTTGATAATCCTAGTACTGCCTAAGATGCTGTGATTCGAAGCTAGCTAGGGTTTTCACCGCTTTATAGCAAATCCAATGATTGGATTTTTTTTTTTTTTTAGTCTTGTATGAGTCCAAACATTCTATCTTAGCTTCTACTATCTAAAAACACTCTTCCCAATAGTTTTTTTTTTTATGACCCACCAATTTATATAAATTATATATTTATTATTAATTATTTGTTCAACCTATTTAATGTGTCTAATTCAGTTAATAAGGTTCTATGGTATTTTATTCTCAAAAAGGTTCTATGGTATTTTACTATTTTATGTGTTTAATTTAGTTAATAAAATTTGATTGGATTTATTTGCGATTCAATTTTTCATAAGTTTAGGATTAGCGTGTGTATATATATATTATTTAGAAATTAAATTAAAATATTATTAAATACAATAACATAAAATAAAATTAATAAGAGAAAAGATTTATTTGATCATGAATATAATATTTCTTCCCTCTCATTTGATGTATCAGATCGGTTAACTAGGTTTAACTGAAATATTTATAATTTAAATTTTTATAATATTAATTTTAGAATTAGTATCTAAAATTTATATATTTAGAAACTACATGGACTATTAAATATAAAAAATTAAATTTATAAAAACGAAAATATCATATGGGGTCTTCCAAATATAGTGGTTTAGTCACATCTAGTCTTAAATTTTCAAATTGACCATATATATGGTCCTTTGACTTTCAAATTGTTATCACATGTGGTCCAAGTTAATTATCCATAGTCATTCAACTATCAAATTTTAACCCCCCACGGTCCTTCCAAGAGAACTGCAACTGGTTAAACTTTGAAAGTTGGAGGATCATGGGTGGTTGGTTAACTTGGATCACGGATAGTAACAATTTGACAGTCGAAGTACGACAATTGGTCAATTTGAGTTTTTATGACTAAATGTGTCAAAATCACTACCGACCCCTATGGCATTAACTCGATCTTAAAAAAATTATAAGAAAATACTAATAGAAATAAACAAAGGAGAAAAAAACAAAGGAGAAAGAGTTAGTTTGACCCCGACTATATGTCCTCTACTAGCATAGTGGCAGTGATCTCAATCCATGGCGGAAGGAAAAATAAATAGAACAGATAACGATGCTTTCCACAAACTATCGAGTCGGTGTGAACAATTCCACCTTTCGTCATAAGTACAGATAACGACGAACAAAATGGACAAAGGCGTAACTAAACTCTGACAGAAGCGCAAGAAAGTTATGGCAACCCGGAATTTCTGCTTTGGGATCAGTGCCTATACTGACCAGCTTTCTTTCCGAATAGAGACAAGATATTTGCCCCCAGTTTCTCTGTCCTGGTTTTTAAAAATGGTTTTTGATAGTGTGATACAAATAGAGCTTAGTACGATGTACTATATATATATAGTCCATGAGTTCAATTGTCTGTGGCTCGAGTTATATATAACTTGTTGTTCAACACTTCAACTTGTGTATGCAAAGACTTCAAGTTCTTGGCTCCCTATATTTGATCCGCACGCATGCAACCATGTCCCTAGATATGAAAATATAATAAAATTAGATTCTCAAAAAAAATAAAAATTCTAACTATATATACTTGAGCTGCAGGAGGAGAAAATTATATTAGAGCTTTAGTAAGTACTCCAAGAACACACCAGAAAGCTAAGATGGTCGTCCCGGAATCAGAAGCGGCATCTCAAGGCGAGGTGGAATCGCCATTGCAATTGCAGGATTTGCAGGCAGAGCAGCAACAACTGCAACAGAAGAACAACAATGGATTGTCATCCCTAGGGAGGCAGTCGTCGATTTACTCGCTCACCTTGGATGAGTTCCAGCACACTCTCTGTGAGAGTGGCAAGAACTTTGGGTCCATGAACATGGACGAGTTCCTTAACAGCATTTGGACCGCCGAGGAGAACCAAGCTCATGCCCAGGCCCAGGCGGCCCAGGCTCAGACTCAAGTTCAACCACCCCATCCTCATCCTCATGTCGGTGCTGCTGCTACTGCTACTGCTACTGCTGGTGAAAGTAACGCTGTCACGCATAATTTTATGCTGGGACAGGCTAGCGTTCCGTCCGAGAAAGGGATTGCGAGGCAGCAGAGCTTAGCGAGGCAGGCCTCGCTCACGCTTCCAGCGCCTCTGTGCAGGAAGACTGTGGATGAAGTGTGGGCTGAAATCCACAAAACTCACCAGCAGCAACAGCAGCATAATAGTGATGGGAAGTTTCAGAATAATCCTGGTGGTGATAATAATAATACTCAGAGACAGGTTACTTTTGGAGAAATGACACTGGAAGACTTCCTGGTTCGAGCCGGGGTGGTTCAAGAGCAGGGCAATACCGCCCCTATACCCGCTCGTCCCCAACAGTACACAGCAGCAATGTACCCAAACAACAACACTCCTGCAGCTATTGCCCCCACTTATGTGGCCAGGCCAGTCATGGGCTTAGGCGGTGGCGCGGTCCCCGCTTACCAGGCACTTCCACAAGGCGGAGTTGTGGAGGCGCCCGGCTACCCGAAAAGGGGAGGTGGTGGATATGCACAACCATCCCCTCCTGTTTATGGTGGAAGAATGGGGAACGGAAGTGCTGTCGGGTACGCACACATGCAAGGACTAGGTTTGGGATCCCCCGTGAGCCCGGTGTCCTCGGATGGGCTGTGTGTGAATCCAGGTGGGGATGGAGGAAACCATTATGGACTAGAGACAGGGATCCGAGGAGGAGGACGGAAGCGCATCATAGATGGCCCCGTGGAGAAGGTGGTCGAACGCAGACAAAGGAGGATGATCAAGAACAGGGAATCAGCTGCAAGATCCCGAGCACGAAAGCAGGTATATATTGTTTCTGTTTATGTTTCAGTTTTTCAATGAACTAGAAGTCCTGATCAAACATTCTCAGCCTTTTTTCCTAGGATGTCTGAGTATTCTATGTTTTTACTAGAATGTTGTGCTCTAGGATTGGAACTCTTATGCCTTCATTCAATTATTTTCTTGGCATAGATCCTTTCTGATTCAACCTAAAATTACTAGTTCTATGTAAGGAAAGCTAACTTCTAAATTAGGAATGTGCTTTGTATCATCAATGATCTATTTATCTAACAAATATGGGGAATCTATCAGAGTTAATGGTAATGATCTTATCCATTGCTTCAATGTTATTGTATTTCAGGCATACACAGTCGAACTCGAAGCAGAACTCAATCAGTTGAAAGAAGAAAATGCTAATCTGAAACAAGCCCTGGTACATAATACAATAACATAAATTTCCTTTATATCGAATCATTGCATCAATCACATCGAGTTTTGATCATGCACTTGTTTTCTATCTAACAATCGAGCAGGACGAGATGGACAGGAAAAGAAAGCAACAGGTAAATGAATCTCGGAAACTCCCATTTCAGTTAACATTATATTCAACATCATATGATTCTGATAATGTATGTTTTGGCTGTCGATCAATCAGGCTTTCGAGGAAGTGAAACCAACAACACCTTCGAAGGCTCAGAAGGCGAGCGAGAAACTGAGGGTGCTGAGGAGGACCTTGAGTTGGCCCTCTTGATGTATACAAAGTGCAAGCTAAGCATTGATAAAACAACCTGTCAATTCCCATCATCTATAAGTCCAGGAGACTAGGCAAAAACATGACAGAATTGAAGACAACCTTATTATCATGAACTCCTTTAATTTGTTGGCAAACCTGAATACCTGCAGATCTGGAACACCCAGCTTCATAAGTTAATTGGCTTTGGAAAATACCTTAGAATATATAGATTTCCTAAGTGATGATATATATTTTATATTTATAGTACTTAGTACCCATGCTCTCTTATTTCTGTAATATATGAAGTATGCATAAGACTTATGAGTTCTGACATGTATCTCTTGGTTACATTGTAGATTCTTGCATTTGGTTAAGAGCTCAATCAAAGTTTCAGTGTTTCATATGGATTTACTACAAGTTGCAAGATTTATAATATTCTTCCTGTTAGATATAAATAAATTAACACAAACATAATGAAATTTAAAACATGAGGAGTGTAATCTCGTAATAGTAAAAGTTTTAGAATGATTGATCATTGATACCACCATTGAAATGGTTACTTTATGTGATTAGTTTTTTTGTTTTTTTTTTCCTAAAACGGTGATTAGTTTTTGTTTAGCACTTCTCTTAGGATTAGGAATACTAAACCTAAGACTAAATGGTGTAGTACGTGTATTTTGTCTACAAGTGTTATGGGAAGATCATTTTACTTAGAAATTTATGTGTCATTTTATAGGTAGATAATCATAATTAGTAGTTAAAATAATCAAATTGAATATCTAATTTATCTTTAAAAGAGACACTTTATCTTTAAAATATTCTCTTTTAAAAGTAGGCCATATCACTAAATTTGTATTATTCGCTCACCATCTATGCAATTATCTCTCATCTTTTAAAAGTGATCCCACCCCCAAATCATCGATCTTAATAAAAAAAAATTATTATTATTATTAATTAAAATAATAGTAAAAAGTTTAAAAGTTATCCTTTGATTGGTTTTGCAATTTTGATATCAGAATTGCAACACAGGTATTAAAAAAAATGTTAACAAAGCTTTGCAATTGTCAAAATCTAGTGAGTGTGAATGACCTAAATCACCTTATTGACATAGGCATTTTTTTTTTTTGAATACTATTGACCCTGTTACCGGTAGTATCTGTCCATATACTTTCTCAACCTACTGAAGGTACAACAAAGTCAACATTGCCCCCACTGAGGGTTCGCCGCTTGACCCCCCACTGAGGCATATAGTTATATAGTTATAGTTTTTTTTTCTTGAGTACATATAGTTATAGTTATTGCACTACAAATACTTAAATAATATACTTATGTGTCTGGTTCGTTTAATTTTTAATTCAAATTTATATATTTAGAAATTATACTAAAAGTAATCTTATACGTAATTACATACAAATAAATTTTTAAAAAATTAAAAATAAAAATTTATATATTTAAAAACTAAACTAAAAGTAATATTATACATAAAAATTTGACAAGTAAATACTCCTTAATAAACATAATAGATAAAATGGGATAGGATATTGAAAATTCTTACCCTTCTCACCTCTGAGCAACCAGACTCTTGACTGAAACCAAGCTCTCCTTGAATGCAGAAGCCTGCAAAGAATATCCTTTTCTCCTAGGTCCAAGAGCCCTGATTTCCTTAATCCTAGGATCATACATGTGCACTTCCGAATTCACAATTTCTAATAAAACTTCACCATTTTTCCCATACCCCAACGGCCTCTTGATATTCGAAAAGGGTCCAAGACTCGCCATTTTGGTCCAACACATTTCCTTATCCATAACCCATACATCAATGCCTGTCTGCATATTCATCGATTCATACAGAAACATAGCAACACAATCATTGTACAAAGCCAAATCTCCCTGCGTGGATTTGAACGTTTCTGGTGTTCGGATCTCCCGAAAAACCTCATTTCCCATGTCGAATGAAATGATCTTCCCATTGTTGTTTGCTCTCCAGTAGTAAAAACCATCCAAGTATGTGTTACAACTAGACTTACCGATTAGGCGACTGCAGATCTTAAGGTCTTCAAAGTGTTTCCAGGAATCAGTGGCGAGTGTATAAACTGAGATAATTGAAGGTGAATGCCAACCATCCAAGATTGGATCCCAATAGTCTCTTATCCAAACAACTTTATATTCCCCGCTTGATGGGTCCATCCCAAATCCTAATTTATACGAATTCATACGAAACGAGGCAGAAACTGGTGGGTATGAAACTGGGAGAGATTTGGCCTCCCTAGTAGCAGGGTTCCAAAGAGTCACCTCTTCTTCATCATTGTACAGAGAAAACAGCCCGTTTAGCGGACCGTTTATTTCCCACACAGAAGCCCGAGTTTTGGTGTAATCTTGGTAGGAATGGGAGGCGAGAACTTGGGTTTGTTCATGGAACAATGAAAACCCAGATTTCATGGCGTCGAGAGAGTAATGGTGAACGAAGGAGAGTGCGGCGTTGTTGGGATGGTGGTGGTGCTTTGCAATGAAAGATGGGTTTTGAATGAGAGTGCACCAGTTCTTGCGCACTGACTTGCACTGCAGAAGGGACTTGGTAGGCAGCTTTGATAAGATCTCCGCCACCACATCCTCCGGCAACTGCTCAAACTTTGTCATTCTGCTTCTTCTTCTTCTCAAGATCTGAGGCTTTGTGCTCAGAGAAAAATGGCGGATTTCATGGCATTGGTGCAAGAATTACTTGATTATCTTGAGATAGATCATAGATGTTGATATACAGTGAATAGCGGCCATACTTGGATAGATGTGGGCATTTAGTGTAGCTTTCACTCTTTCAGCCCATCCCCATTTCATCGCCATGACATCAAAGCAGGCGCCCATACTCTTAAACTACAAACATTAATACATAGACACGGTCCATACACAAGGACAATAAATAAAAGTAAATCCATTTCAATTATGTATGTTAATCATTTTAGTAGTGTAAGATGAGTTATGCATAGGTTCTGATGTGTTTGTGTATTTCGTTTTATCATTTATGTATATTATGGTTATGAATTATGTGTATTATGGTTATGGATTATGTGTGCTAAGTATTGGAGTAGTGTAAACGCTAAGATCAGTTATGTGTACGTGTGTGACAATTTTCTGTGCATTATGTTTTGACATTCTGTGTATTCTTTACACAGATTATGTGTATGTTATTAAAAACAAATAATGCACATATATACTACAATAAACATAAATACTCAATATAATACACAGAATCACTACCCTACGTATTAGCATTTCTATTTCATGAGATATGTATTGAAATTACTAATGTACATAATTATATAATAGAATAGACATAAATACTCAATAAAATACATAGAATTATAAGCGTATTATCA
>CM008334.1:24402432-24419867 GCA_002525835.2 Ipomoea batatas | reverse complement strand
CTAATTATTAATGTACCGTGACAATTGAACGATCAACTGATCAAGTACATACATGGCAGTGTGTGTGTGTGTGTGTATATATATATATATATATATATATATATATATATATATATATATATATATATATATATGGTTGACATTTGACCATGTGTGATAATAAGTGTCCTTCGTTGTACAAAACCCCAATTAATTTTTAAAAATTAAATCTTATTACATATGTGTTTGTATGTATCAATGTATGTGAACGGAGCCTGTAAACTAGTCTATGCATAGGATTCGAAACGCTAAAAAGGTGCCATGTTGAAAAAGTCTTAGTTCCACTTTAAGCTATTAAGCCTAAGCAATTACATATATATTGAAAGATAGAAAGGGAGATTTGTCAAATAGAGAATAAAAATAAAACAATAATAGACCAATAAAGCATTTCTTTATCTTTAATTTACGAAAAAAAATTCATTATTACTATATATGTGTTATGGATAAAATCTCCTTTGTGACTTTAGTCGACAAAGGACAACATGTTTACAAGAAAGTAATTAATAAATTTATGTTGTCTATAGTTAACTAACTCAAACCAAAAAAGTCAATAAAACAATTCTCATATAGAGCTAAACTTGAGGCTTTATACTTATCAAGTCAATTGTTCGACCAATTTGATTAGGATTATCGATTCTTCTACCAACCAGGCGACAAACGAGCCCTGCATTCCTTGTTAAAATTCAAAATTGAAGTGGAAATTCCAAACTCATTATCCATGCACGTAAATCCAATAGTGAAAAAATATTTATTATTTTCATATCAAATTTTAAATCAATGATTAAAACAACTTATACTAATAATTTTTCGGACATATAAACTATAATCTTTAATTAATTGGATGATGACAATAGAAACCTTTAGCCACTACTCGGTGGTGTGAACTGAGCTAACCCTTGTCTTTAGTAATGGTTCGCAGAATACACATAATAGGTAAATTGTACCAGAATTATTGAAAACAAAAATATGTGAAGGGCTCAACAGATAAAGTATCAACAAGAACTAAACTTGTGACATTTAGGTACAAAGGTCATGTTACGTTCCACCCACTTGATTACTCATTTTAGAACTAGTGAAGTATAATCTTGATCCTTGCATTATGTGTTAAAAAGATTTTAAAAAAAATTAAGACTCAAATTAAATCTTAATTGAAGTTTAAATTTTATTTTTTTAAAAATATTTTATATATTTTAACATGCATTTTTAATAATTATGACATTTTATTTTATATTTACAATTACATACAAACAGAAAATTAAGTCCAATTAAATCATTACATAGAATTTTTATTTTTTCAAGAGGAGGCATCATCAATCATTATATTCAATCCATATTAATTAACAAAATTCCATTTGGTCCTATTCTCAAATCTCAATGTCTCATTTAAACACGTCACCCGTGTGAATCGGCATACGTGGTTTTTGTTGAAGACTCGATCATATTATTGTCGTTTTGTCGGTCAAATTCCCATGTCGATTATTCCATCTCATTAATTATATTCCATAAAATTTTCCAGTCTTCACTTGTAGTTATGCTTCTCCACTCTTCCAATTCGGGCAATTCCCCAGTCTTGGTGTGTGGGCATAAACATTTTTAGGTATAAATATTCCATATGATATCAGGCCAAACCTGGGACGCACGTAGAAAAAAAATTAATATCATCGTATTTTTTTATATTAAAATTTATTTTAGTGATAAATTATCTAATATTATTTTAAATATATTTTATTTAAGTCGTTGAATTGATATGTTCTTTAAACAAAATATTGTGACTGATGATCTAATTGTAAAATGTTGGTGTTAGTTCCGTAGTTTTAAGTACCAACTGGTTATGACTAATCCTAGGTATATATGTTTTCTTAATTTCTAATGTGAAATGACTTTGTTTCACCTATTGTTATTTCTTTGATTTGCTTTTATTATTCATAGAATCTGAAATTTCTCTTTCCACATATCAATGGAAATATCGAATAGACTGTTCAATTGACATTTATTTTTACAATTTTTTTTTTAAAAATGATATATTGAATAGTTTAATTTTAAAGTATTGACTAGACTTCTCATGAGAATTGCGAATTAATATGTTCGGTTGATTTAATATGATCAATGGGTATAAAATAATAAAAAAGATGGCCAACCATGAAAAGTTTGTAATATTTATGAAATTGATCCGTTATTTCTTTATGTACTTTTTTTCCATCTATTTAATTTTATTTATTTTTCAATCATTAGAACTACCTAATTGATAACTAGCATAATTTGCCTACACTTCTCATGGGAAGCCCTTTTCTCATGAGTTAAGCCTTATATGTGTGTGTGTGTTGATTTTATTTTCTTGACCAATGGTAAGGTGGTACATTTTATTTGATGATTATACATTCAAAGTGAGAGTTTGTAATCCCTATGAAATTTCAGGTAACTTCTAATTTTTTGACCCCGACAAATACTAAGATGCAAAGATACTTTTTGGAGAAATACAAAGTCTTTACACAAGTTAGGTAACGATCTTTATCCAACATTTTATAGTAGCACTACCAGCGCATGCAAAATGGGATTATGGCAGCAATTTGGACGGCTACCACTTGCTTGAGTGACAACTCGCATATTTGAATTTGAATAAACACTCAACTCTCCACATCTATAAAAAAAGTTATTACCACAAGCTTAGAACAAAGTCCTGGAAGTTGCGAAATTGAGATTCCACGAGAGAGAAAGGCACTTAGATCATTGTTCTAGTGGTCTAAACTAAAAAGAATAATCTAATTAATTCTACAGTCCAACCTCAAACATCAACCATCTTTTTTCTAAGGAAGGCGTTGGAAGAACATCTTAGCAAGACAACTTGGTGGCTATCTCTTGGCGAAGCTAGATTGATCAGACAATGAATATTAAGTTGAAGAGAAGCTCGTGGCTTAAATCCAAGATTAAGGATGAAGCAAGTAGCAATTCAATGTGTTGCAAAAGGCTTCATGTCACTTGTATTTGTGTAATCAAAATACATAGTGAAATCCCTCACGGGACTAATGGGAAATCAAAGACGCAAGCTACACGCAAAACTTGACAAGTCAAAGAATAAGTACTTTTACTTCAAATTAAACTCGTAATTTTACAAAAGTTCAAAGTTTTTAAAAGTTTATTTAACATCATCATTATTATTATGAGGTCTTCATTGTCACCATTCATATTTCTTAATCACAATTTCTTCTTGTAATATAGTTTAGTTTTTTTCTTTCTTTCTCAACATACTGAAGCACAAAGAGCCAACACTCCCACTGGGATCGAACTGTGACCTCTCACTTAGGAGAGTCACAGTTATGCCACTTGACCATAAGTCCTTTGGCTAATATAGTTTATAGTATTTTTTTTTTAAAAAAAAAAAGGTTATATGAAGACCATAATTATCCATTTAATTGGATCTTTAATTATAATTTTTAATGTTTTTTCCTCCCCAAAGAGAAAAAGGGAGGATACAGTGGAAGACGTAAGTACTCCGTCTCTTCCTTATTGGTTGTCGTTAACTCGTTTATATCACATTTGATTTGAAAGCTATATATCTCATTTGGAAAGAACAAACAAGCCCCGCACTATGAGTTTGTTATGGATATAATTATACATATAAGTAATAAGTTCAATCCGTCTGTTAAGAGTGAGTCTCATAGAGAGGTGGAGCCAGAAAATTCATGTCGAAGGAGTTAAAATTATAATAAAAATTTACAGTGTGAATCAACATCAGTATCAATCCTGTATGCTTTCATTATATATATATCATATGCAATTATAATATGTATTATTGATAATAATTTTTAATTATACTTTATGTAACGATTGACATTGGTGTCAAACGATATTTTATAATTTTTCACATAACACAAAATATATACAATAATATTTTGTTTGTCACTCTTTTATCAAATAAAAGTTGCCAATTATGTTGTGAGCAACATTTCTTTAAACATAATTAACTGATATTTGTTTTACTAATTAATTTAATATTCTAAAATTTGAAGAATGAGGACGAAACTCAAAATCACGAATTAAAGAACCAATATTAACATTAATTTTTTCAATTTCAAAACTAATCTTTTGAATTAGCAAATGCGCATCCTAAAAGTGTAAATAACTAATAAAAATACATAATAACTAACTAATTAATTACTTGATTTATTTATTTTTATTTGGTGAATTTGGACTTCAATATGTGTTTTGGGGTATTTTAATATATACACATATAGTAGAATCTTTTAAAAAAGAATTTAGGGGACCAAAATAGAATTTTTATTTCTAATATAATAATATATACATAAATATTTATTATTCCGTAAAAATTTGGGGGTGGAGTGGGGTGAGGGGCCAAGACCCCCTACCTACCCATGTACCTCCGCTCTTGTATGAGACTTTCTCAAGGATATTTATCTATAAGACATGTAGGGTTATGATATAAATGTAATACCTATGCTAGAAAATGTAATATTAATCATGAATAAAATTTATAAGGAAAAATGTAATACTTCTAAGAAAAAATGTAATACTTTGAAATCAAAATGTAATATTTATGATCGAAAAAATAGTTATTTATGAGAAAAAATGTAATACTAGTTATGGATAAACTATTTAATTGTTTTTTTTTTGTGGGAATGACCCGTCAAGGACGGGGTAAGAAAAAGTTACCAAACTCTAATGGAATTGACACCGGCGGCATCCACAGCAAGCAGCATTTAATTGTTACTTATGAGAGAAAGTGTAATACTTATGACAAAAAAAATATATATAATGTGATACTTTTGATGAAAAATGTAATATTTTTAAATCAAAATGTAATAGTAAGAGTTGAAAATTTTAATTATGATGAGAATTGGAATGTTTATGTAGAAATATGTAATATTTATTAAAAAAAAAAAAAAACTTGACCAATCTCAGGATTTGTGAGCCAGTCTCATATGTGATTTTACACTCTGTTAATGGTGAGGATTAAGTAGAAATTTGGAACATAATTCAACTATATATCCATTCTTATATAATTACTCAATTTATATTTTATAAAGTGTTAGGAGATAATCTCTATAGAGGGAGAGAGAGAGAAGAAAAAAAAAAAGACAATTATTGGGGAGGATTCTAGAGAAAAAATAAATAAATAAATAAATAAAAAAAAGAAAGAAAGAAAGAAAGAAAAGAGAGAGAGAGAAAGAAAGATGCACACACAATTACTTACATCATTGTACTAATTTGTACAAAAATATATCAGACAATCCCGACCAAATTGATTTGGTTGTTAATTGCATGTACAAATTACCAACCAAGTAGGTACAAACTAGCATATTTATAATTTTTTTTTGGAAATATCGTAATTCATTTTTTATGGCAAGCACATTATTGATTTAAATATCAAATTATTATAGGATGGAGTCTGTTAAGTACAGAATTTGTACATTAATTCAGAACCTATATATACCTTAACATTGTAAAGAAATGTTTTAAAGACCTTGTCGTCACATTTTTATTGATTAATAGTAAAGTACATTAATTATTTATCAACAGTTGATTATTTGATTATTTAATATAATATAGTGAAAACAAATTTCTAAAAGCATGTATCATGTCTCAGTCTCATTAGTCAACAATATATGCTACATTGCTATTTATCTTATATATACATGGATAGGGACCTATATGTTACATCATTAGTCATTACATTGTTATTATTATCTACTTAATATTAAAAATAAAATTAAAATCTTTTATATTTAGTTAGTATATATACATGATTTGTAAAAGTTGAAATAATATCCTTACTTGGGAAGGTCACAGACTCACAGCTATGCCGCTTGACCACAATGCCTTTGGCAATAAAAATTATATTAGAAGGGGAAGTTAGAGGTGAAATTTGGGAAGAGAAAAAACATTTTCCTCAATTTTATGTATGATTTATTTATTTTAAAAAAATAATCATGCAAATTTAGGCTATCCTTATCACTCCAACACTCTAGTGTACCATAGCGTTCACCATGTCAATAAAGAAAAGAAAAAAAAATTCACCTCACATTAAAAGTGGTAAATTTTAAGGGTTGAAAGAATAATCTTATTATAATGAGATATATTAATTTAAATCAAAAAATTTATATAGTTATGCATTTAATTGTTCAATAAATTCGGGATATAAGTAAATAAGGGTGGGAATTAGAGAATGACATAGTAATCAATAGTCCCATTAAAATGAAATTTATAATTTTATGGTTATTAAATTGTGGGTTGACCAACTTGTTGGCTACTCACAACTATTTCAACTATTGGTATGCATGATTGCATGATATGATGATAGGCTCCACACTATTTATAGCCTAGAATATTATCCCCTTTGCGACGAGCCTTTGGAGCTTCAATTCCTCCACACTACAAAACCTTTCACATCCTAACCCCATTCTTCAAGTTGGTGATCTCAATGCCAAGAGAAATATATATAATCCAAGAAGCTTAAAATAATGCTGGGGAAGAAGATTAGTTCGATGAAGAAGCTAGCCAAGAAGGCTTGCTCATCACAACAACACCACGAGTGCTTGCTCATCAAGGGTGATGGAGAAGGGGAATCTCCGAGCCGGCGCGGCGGCACGCCCACCGGAGCTTTCGCGGTGTACGTGGGGGAGGAGCGGCGGCGGTTTGTGGTGCCCACCAGCTACCTGTCCCACCCATTGTTCAAGATCTTGCTGGAGAAGGCCTACGACGAGTTTGGGTTCGCCCAATCCGGCGGCCTTTTGCTGCCGTGTAGTGTAAAGACGTTCCAACAAGTGGTCCACGCCGTCGAATGCTGCAACGGCCAGTTCCATTTTGGGGAACTAGTACACCAATTTCATTAGAATACGTATCTTATGTACGAATGTACGAGGCCAATAGATCGATGTTCTTTTTTCTCACTTCAGCGATCTTAGTTTTGCTAGACTAATTTTAAACTCACGGGATCTTACTTTTGATCAAATTGTAAAATTGTTTCACTTTATCTGAGCACTGAAATAACAAACACAAATTTTAAAAATTTTTAACTTTTCTGACCACCATGATAGCTGAAAAAAATAGTTGGAAGTTTTTATTATGATTTTTTTGTTTTTTGAATTTTTGATCGTCAAAATGATAGAAAATTCTGACCACCTTTTGGGGTGGTTCATGGGCCGGATACATGACTTTTCTTTCCCCTCTTACATTTAGCTTTCTACGTGACATGTACAGTATAGCATTCAAAGTCAATGGTAAGTAGCTATCTAGCTTGACAAAAGGAAAGAGGCACTTATTACAAATTCGTGCCTGCTTATACGATTTGATATTATTCCGGATAGAAACAAAACAGTTTTTTTTTTTTCTCTTATTATTATATGTTTTGTGTTTAATTTGGTTCACAAGTACGCAGTGCTTGTGAATGATTCCGTGCACTGCATGTACTAATGGAACTAAACCTAACCCACCCGTGGCTGAATTTTGTGAAGTAAACTCTTTGAATCAATTCCGATATGTTAATAATATGATAAATAGTATGTAAACTCTCCTTATCTATTCCCGACTTTTACTCTCATACTCAAAATTTTGACAAAATTTTTATTGGGAGTTTGAGACCTACATGAAAAAAATAACTTATCAGTGTTGAATTGACACATCATGAAGGGGAAAAGTAAGAATTGAGAGTAAATATTGTAGAATAATACTCCGTAATATTCTTGCCTGATCTTCCTAATGGAATATATTATTTGCCGGTTTTATGAATTGGCTTGCTGATATGATGGAAGTATTATATTTATAAACTACTGTACCCCCTAATATTCTTAAGAATCTTAACTAATTAACTTGGTTGTCAGCATGTTTTGTGTCTATGATTTTTCCAGTCAGCAAATAAGAATATAAGATATAGAGCCAGGTCACATTTTAATTGTACTAGAATGTTGTATATATGTGTCCACAAGTCGTTGCTTTTGTGGCTTTCCAATAAGAAAATGGTAGGTGTAATCTATGGAGTACAAATTCTCACTAAATATTTAATTTATATTAAATGAAGAAAAATGAATAAAAAAAATTATGATTTTATTAATAAACTAAAGCATGGCACATAGTATGAAATAATAAACTGAAAGAGTTATATTACATGGATTCTTATTCTCTACTTCGATATGGCAAAAGATAATATGTTATCTTCACCCCCTGGGTCTAAAAAAATGTCTCAAATTTTTGAATATACGAGTAAAAGTAGAGAGTATAACTTGAGAGTATAAGTAGTATTTTTCAAATGGAAATTCATGTAGTATTGTACTTTGAAATAATATTTATTATATCAAATCACCCATTATTTAAGAATTGATGGCTACCCACTAGATAAATAATGGTAGGTTTATAAGAGATTAATTTATATAAATACCTGACTCAAAACATGCCTTTAAGACTTGGTCAATTACTATAATGATTCAACTTCTTAGATGATGATGCATTTGACTGATTAAAATATTTGTGAAGTATTTTGTTTATTATTAGCTGGAGAAATCATCTTTTTCTTTTTTGAAAAATGATGTAAACAGTTAAACACAATAAATACTTTCATCCAAGAGGTTGAATCTCCAATCCTAAGGGGCTCCATGTCCCAACCCGACAGAGCACTTGGACACAGTGTCGCTGGTGAGACTCAATCCTTGATCTTTCTTTCTAAATTTCACTCTTGTGACCAACTGAACTGTCATGCGTATTAAACACACAATAAATACGTTATAGTAGAAGATAGTGTTGAATTGTTGATGGAAAACTCTTTCCTCATTTTCATCTTCGATCTACCGACCTTTGGGCATCTTCAGTTGAAGATAAAAGTTTAAAGTTCCTTTGTTTCATTTTTGTAATAATATATGTAGGACTTCTAGAAGAGTTTGGTGATCTTTTGCCATTACTTTTTTTTTTTTTTCTTTTCTTTATATTGCTTGGTTTTCTCTATTGAATGGTTGAGAAGGAACTACCCGGAAAGATGGTTGGAGGTACTACGAAGGTGGTGACAAATTGGCCTGGGTTTGTTTCTGTAGGGAGTATATAGTTGTGGATGTGGTACGGTGGTGGAGATTTTGAACAAAAAAAATATAATTTGATAAAAAGAGTTGATACAATTTGAATAATTTAAGATTAGGAAGTAGGTTGTTGATAGTTAATTAATATGGCATTTATGCTGTAAGTCGATGGATTGGCTAAATTAAAGTGGAGTTAGTGATGGTGACCAAGAGAGTCTAAATTGATAATTGATTAGTGGTCTATGAATTCGGTTTTTTTTTTTTTCCTAAAATACTTATTTATGCAACTGATAACTACTAGTATTATACCCGTGCGATGCACGGATGTTACTTATACAGTATTAAGTTAAGGAATTTTAACATTTCAGTTATTATTCATAGAAGTTACTGGTTGAAATTTACATGTAAAGATATTTTGTAAAGTTGAGATTGTACCAAAAGAGTTATATTATTTCTATAGAAAAGTCTTACTATACAATAAGAAAATAATAATAGATTATCCTACCAATGTACACATTGTTCTTCACATTATAATAGTGTTGAATGAGTACCAGGTAAGATAATATTTCAAATTTTTGTATATATCTTAAACAAAAGGGTCATTTTAATTTATTTAAAATATTATACATCTTAAATATTAATATCAATATTAATCATATTTTTGGTCCACCATAATCCTATTTGTAAAATGTTAACTATTATTGTAAACTATAAACTCCTAATATTAATATGAATATATGTTAACCAACATAATATAATTAGTATCACTAAACTAAATAAGTTAATGGATTAAGACACGGAATTATTTTCCTTGCTAGTCCACCATCTGCTCCCAATTTCCACTTTCACGTTTCCAGAACCTTCACTCCACCATCTACTCCCAATTTTCACTTTCAAGTTTCCACTTTCATGTTTCCAGAACCTTCACTTCACCATATGATCCCAATTTTCAATTTCTATTCATTGTTCTGTCGATTGGCAACCAGCTCATTTTATCTAACTTTTTAATACAGCTAAACCATCACCGTAAGGAATCTTGACATGTGCGATGCACGGACTAATATTATATAAATTAAAATGAAGTGTTGGTGTAAAAAGAGAATAAGAACAGACAAATTTTTTTTTTCCTTTGAGGAAAAAATATTATTGAAAGCACAAATTACAAATTATTAAAATCTCTTTGTAAACTACTTTAGTAGTAGTACAACTAATTTGTGTTTCCAGAACCTTCACTCCACCATATGATCCCAATTTCCAATTTCTATTCAATGTTCCGTCGATTGGCAACCAACTCATTTTATCTAGCTTTTTAATACAACTAAACCATCGACGTAAGGAATGTTGATCTGATCGATACACCTTAGTAAAGGTTCAACAGAAATGGCGATTATCCGATCTCTGGTCCGTGTATTTGAAACTCAACCATTTCTGTTAGAATACTACTCCCTATCACACTGCCAGCCGACAATCCTTGCTAATCACTATAGTTTATGGTTATATGGCGGTCATTCGTGTTGGTTCTTCAACACATTTTGATGTTCGGTTCGGGTATTCCAATAGTTCACTCTCTAGGTTGGATCGAGCATTCAAGGTAAGTGTTATACTACATCTTCTACCTAATGGGTACTGTAAGATACGCATTTTTAACACATTCTTATAATTATTAATAGTAATTATTAATAAATATATATATTCTTAACATATTTTTAACACATTCTTATAATTATTAATAGTAATTATTAATAATTATATATATTCTTAACATATTGTTATCACATTCTTATAATTATTAATAGTAATTATTAATAATAATTAGTAAAATGTTTATTAGTATTTTATTATTATTATTAGCATTATAAATACACTTATTACAATTAATATAATATTATAATATTAATATTATAATATTAATATAATATATATAGCTATGAAAGTGCAGTTTCCAGATTCTTCTCCTCTAAGCCTTGGGTCGTCTTCATCGCCAATCTTCTGCGTCTGCAACTGAGATCAGAAGCTTGCTTCAATGTGATCTCTGTTAGCTGGACGTGGCTTATACATGAATCAGAGCTTGTTTTTACATTGTCATGTATCAGTACTCTTTAAAGTTAGTATGAGTACTCTCAATCGAGAAGAAATTCAAGAAAGCTTCGTCAATACAGAACTTGGGAGAACAGATACTCACCGTAATTTGAATCTAAAAGCTAAGTTTGATTTAACCTATTTTAATCATTATCTACTACATATGCCTTCAATTACATTTCCAGATATGTGTTTAATTTAGGTCCTTGATATCTAGATAGTTTTGAATTTCTGATTATCCTATTGGGTTTTTTCTAATCGCATGTTTGATTAAACCTATGTTTTCCTTTTATCTTCGAAATAGATACATGCATGTTTGATATACCATCAGATCTGAGACTTTAAAATAGTCTTAGCTTCTCCCTTAGACCGGAAAAGAAATCATTTTTCTGCTTTTTTTGCTCCTTTCAAAATTCCCATTCGTTGAATCACTCCCTTAGCTTTATTGTTCCATCCTTCTTGCCACCAGGTATTCCTTCTAACTACTCTCTCTTGTTCTAGTTTTGGTTATAAAGATTAAAACTTTTTTATTTGCTCTGTGATGGTTTCTCAAGAGGTGTTGTGTAAAACTTGAATATTTGGGCTTTTTGTTGCTTTTGGCTGTGAACTTTATGCATTGCCCATGGTGAACTTCCAAGTCTTTTCGCATTCTTGCAATTTGATATAAAGGCTTGAACTGAATTGTACTGCTTATATGAACAATCCTTCAAAGGTTCTCACTTTGAGTATCATGCTACATTAAGCCTATATATACACACTTTAGATTTGTCTTTACAATACAGGTTGAAAACCAAGGCCTAAAGTTACATTTTGCTTTTTTTTTTTTTTAAATATATAATTTCATTGCCAGGTTGTCTTTATAAAATTGATAATTTAACAATAATGTACTGAACACAAATTTAGAATTTCAAATCGAGGTAGAGAAGTAATATCAAGCTAAACCTTAAGATCAACCGTCAAAATCTAACAGGGGATAAAGATCAATTTGTGGATGGGATCTGTATGTATATAATTTGTAAATCAGAATTTAGGACATTATTTACAAACTGCTAATAAAAGAGTATACATTCAATTATGTGCTTAAATGATTGAGTTCCTAATAATACTTTTATTTGCAGGTTTATTGATTTTGTGAAACAGTTACAATGCTCAAGTTTTTAAGGGGATAAAGTCCAGGTACATGTTCTTCCTAATAATTAAATTGTAAATAAATCATGATGGTCTCAAAAATCATATCAGTGTTCACACATCTTTCACTTTTTATAGCATAATAACCAATTCCTTGTCTCAAAAATCATATCTGTGTCGCTTGATTTATTAATGCAATCTAAAATTAAAATTACAATTGGCTTGTTTTACATGAGTGCTGCTACTGATATAAAAATTTAGGAACAGACATAGCAATTTTTCAAAAGCTGTAATGCATTATCATTAGACCATTTCCTCCGGTAGCATTGATCCTTGATCAATGTTGTCCAGTACCTAAAAAAAAGTTCAAACATAATATGAAAAAAACACCCCTGTACAAACTCATTTGCCCTGCATATGTAAGATTTCCCAGTTTTTATCAAAAACTATTAATAGTATAGGGATTCATACTGCTTCATATTATGCATTTTTAAGAATAATAAAAAAGTTCAAACAGAATATGAAAAAAACACCCAGGTGCAAACTCACTTCCCAGTTTTTATCATGGTGAATGGAAGTTTTAGGTTCCCATATTCACTTCCATGTTGAATTATATTTTATATATTCATTTATCATGCCTTTCCCGTTTTATGTTCGTGGTTAGCTTTAATGGAAGTTTGATGCCAGTTTGTGGGTTTATAGTGACCACTTATTTAATTTAAACAACAGTTATAGGATTTCCTGCCAAACCTAATTATTTCATTTAAAGTGGATTAAAGAGATTTGCACTACCCCTCTAAGCAGTATTCTGAACACAGTAATACCAATGTAGGAGGGGTAGAGCTTGGTATACCAAGAGTTTTGGAGTTCTAATTACTTACTGTTTGGTATACCAAGAGTTTTGTGGTTCTAATTACTTTCTTTGTTGAGCTTACAGTTAGCTAAGCACAAGACAGCAGTTGTAAAAAAGATAAGACTCAAGGGCTGTTGAATTATTACAACCAGATAACTCAGGAAGAACATCAGCAACTTTAACTCTGTAAGTGAATCTCTATTTAAATGTTGTTATTTTAGAAGATAAGTGAAAATAGATTTAGTGTACATATCTGTGAGCATCTAGAGCATTTCACTTTAGATTTATGGACCCCATACATTATTCAAAACCTAATACCGTGGGCATTGACTGGCATATAGGTATTTTACAAAGCCTATAATCAGTGCTTTGCAAGTCTTCATCTAAGAATTTTCATCCCTGCAAAAAAACAACTTTTAAAAAAAATACAGGCCAGTGCATTATTAAATAACTGACACTTAAAGAATTCAATTAAAACAGAAGACAATCCAGTGATCTGTTATACATATGTTTAGTTCAAACAGTACAACATAAAAGACCCAATGAAAACAGTATCACATGCACTCTAATGTGAACTGAAAATGACCAGCCATTCATTTAAACGTCCTGCCTTTGCATGATGTGCAATGTACCTGTCAATCTGTCATTAGACCTCACAACACAACAAACTAATCAATTTTCTCAGTTTTCACTGAACTCTCTTTGACTTTTTTGGAATCCTTGTTAGTTGAGTATTCATCCAGCAAACATCTCTTGACAGAGCCATCAGTTGCATCTCCCATTTTTGTCACCGTCAGACTTGCTATTGGGCTGTCAGCTTCATCACTCTTTATTATGTCAACACTGCCCTCAACTACTGTTTTTGAAGGTTGTCATTTAAAAAAACTGCATTCACAACATTGCAGCATATAGACAACCTTAATATAAGGCATGTTATTGACATACTATACAATATGTTGCAATGCTGTGAATGAATTCCTAGTAATATGAATATAAATGACATGATTAACTGTAAAAACATGTCTAAATATGTTTACCCATACAATGCCTAAATCATACTATTTCATGTTTTTTACACTGTAAAAAACTGAATCGTTATTAAAATCTAAGAAAATAATTCATGATGTACACAAAGTATGATGCGACAATGCATTTTAGATATATGTACTTGAAACTCTTCATGATACAACAGTTCTCATTACTGTGAATTAAAGTTCATTTTTAATGACCACTTGCAGGGTGAGTAACATACCAGCATTCTCACATTCTGTAGGTATGTGCTCTTAGCACTTAAATCATATTTTATATACTCATTTATCATGCCTTTCCAATTTTATGTTTGTGGTTAGTTTTGATATGTTCATTTATCATGCCTTTGATATATTCATTTATTTTATTATGTTTGCATAGGCTTGAAAATCCAATTTTATCTAATGCATATTGAAACCGAATGCATACTTGGAGAAATTCAGATTTTATCTAAGTAATTAAATCATCTGAGAGATATGATGCTTACGTATGTCCATTTAACACTCAAACTTTATTATTATTTGTTTACTTTACATATGTTATGTATACTCTAAATAGTATGCTCTTATATTTACTTCGATTCTATACAATTTCTTTTACTATGTTTATTTTATATTGCAGTTTGGAAATGGAAGCCATTAGTTTTTGTAAAGCTTAATCTCAAAGAAAAATATGCTGCATAGGTATGTCAGTTTTACATTGAAACATGTTAGTTATCTATATTATTCAATTTTTGGTCTTAAATTAACACAATATAGATAGTTTTTCTTTTTATCTTTACATAAAGAACCGTTATTATTAAAAAAGAAGTAGAAATTATTAAATTGAGTTTTACTTATAGGGTAAAACAGTACATAATACTTTTCTTTAAAAAATAGCAACAACTACACACTAAAAAATACATATTTAACACCTCAATCACATAAAAAGTTAAGCAAATAAATTATTGTGAATTCAAACAAATATGTTTAATGGTATTTTCACTTGTGTCTCTCTAATTTCTTTGCTCCTGTTTCTTACTTTATCTGTTGGTAAATGTATTATCAAACATAACTTCTTTCACATTGTACATAAAACAGGCATAGATAGAAAGGTGTAGGGGTAGTAACCATAATTGATTCAAACGGTTGATATTAGGTATGCATTTAGAATTTACCTCTATTTGCAGCAATGCATTTCCTCTCACAGCACATTGCAATCAAGCTTCTTTGTTTATTATAGCATCCTCCCTTCCCTGTCCATCCTATTAATAGAATTCAACCTGACATTTTCACAAACAGTTTGCAGGTATGAACTTTTAATGATAGATTTTCCAGAATCTGAGGTCACACATTTATTCGCTAATCCATCAGAATTAGAAGAGGAATTCTTACCTAATAATTTCTTTACCCTGGATATTAGCAAATGTAAACTATGCCTGCTCTGTTATTAATCAATATGACACATTTGATGCAGATGTAGGGGTAAAAACACAAACCTGTTGGTCGTGGAAGGCCACTTCTTTACTCGTTATAATGACTCTAACCATTGCACTTCTGTTCTTGAAGGTGGATAATTCATCTGTTCTTGAAGGTAGCCAGACAGTACATGCCCATAGTCGATGGAAAGGAAATGCAAATGAAACGACAATAGTGAAGCTGTAATATATAATGTACACAAAGCTTTACATTCCCAATATAAGTGTGAAACTGGCAGAGTTCTAGATGTATAATAATTTGTTTTTAATTCCCGGTGCTATGTAATGGGACTTTACTCGATTGCCGAATCGTTTACAACGATTCGATTTCCCAAAGAACTCACCATAATTTCGTCTAGGTAGTGCTGCCATAAATATCTCAACTATTACCTTCCAGACTTCGAACGCGGTATTTTAATTAGGAACCTTAATCCTGAAACGTCGCCGTTTTTGTATGGGCGGGAATTTTGGCCAAAGTGCATTTACTGCACTTGCTACGGCTTTTTTATATTAGAAGATTAAAAGAGAGAGAGAGACGGGACAAAGACAAAGACATGACCCTCAAACAAATGGGAGGAAATTTTCTTACCAATAACAACATATTTGGTTAAATAGATGTAATCCATATAAATTAAATCAATAAAATCAATAGGCATTTAGTTGTGTTTGGAAACCTGGAAAANCTTTGATTGAGTCTATTAGTCTATGTATGTATAGTGGGATTATATTATAAATATAATAGATATTAGTTATAAAATGTAATATATAATAAATATAAATTTTATATAATATTATATATACTAGTATTTTCGCATGTGCGTTGCACGGAATGAATTTTGTTATAATATTTTAAGAATATTTATATCAATATAAAATTTTATATAAATTATAACATCAATATTATATAGTGCAAATGATGAAAATGGTTGGATCGATTATGTTTTCTAATGTTATCATTAGGGATGTCAACGGGGCGGGGCGGGGAATGGGGTCCCCGTCCCCGTCCCCGTCCCCGAAATCCCTCCCCATTCACCGTCCCCGCCCCGTTCCCCGTCCCCGCGGGATTTTTCGGGGACGGGGAATCCCCGCGGGGATTTTTTTGAATTATGTAAATTAAAAAAAAAAAACTAATATTATAAAAAAGAGACTAAACATTGAATCCTTAAACAAAGTTCAAATTTAACATACATAAATAAATAAAATTAAAATATCCAAACTCTAAAATTACTATGAATATCCAAAGTTTCAAACTGTCAAACAAAAATACATAATCATAAAATGACCGAACACTTTAAATTGTTTCAAACTCCTTCAAAGTCCAAATATAAGTACATAACAAAACAAATGAACTTATAGGATTTTAACTTTTAATTTATTGTATATAAATAATATATAATATATAATATAATAATATACGGGGAATCGGGGACGGGGCGGGGAGCGGGGATCGGGGTCGGGGTCGGGGTCGGGGCGGGGAATACCCTCCCCGTCCCCGTTCCCGTTCCCCGCGGGGATTAGGAATTTCTCCCCTAACCCGCCCCGTCGGGGCGGGGATCAGTTTTCCCCGTCGGGGGCGGGTTGAATTGTCATCCCTAGTTATCATTGCTTGAATTCAAGTAAATAATTGGTCAATTACCCGTGCGATGCACGGATACATATTTTAAAGTATATATTTAGATAATAAAATTAAAATAATAAAAAAATTATAATATTGAACGTGTAAAATTATTTTATTATGTGATTAGTGTAAAAATATCACTCAATATAATATTTGTTCTCTTGTAATATTGAATTGCTTGTGTATATTGAGCGTCACAATATTTTACCAAAAAAA
>CM008334.1:24284296-24307749 GCA_002525835.2 Ipomoea batatas | reverse complement strand
CGGGTATTTTATTACCCATTGGGGCGAAGATGCGGGTAACCCGTTGGGTGCGGATAGAATTGCCATCCCTAAACACAACCCACAATAATAAGGTTGGCTAGCTTGTGGGGGCCATTCAAATTGCACACCCAATTATCTCCAACTTGTTCATACCTTTTCCACCATCAAAGGCTCAAAGCAATTTGCCAAACAGCTGTTCTCCGGTTGTAACCAATGCCCCACACCTTAGTCCTATCTATAATTCTAGACATGGAAAAACGTTACATCCATCTCTTGTTATAACGTATTACTCTCGTTACGTATCTTGATCTTATCCTAAAAATTCTGATAATATATTTCTGACTGAGTCTGTCACATAGAGTTTTCTTGTTATAATTTACTCTTTTTTTTTCGAGGTTTGCTCATAGCACTGCACACAAGAGCGGGGTTTACATATGTTCTTATAACGTATTACTCTCGTTACATATCTTGATCTTATCATAAAGGTCACGAGTTTGATTATTGCCAACATACTCTTAATTGAATCCATCGCATATAGTTTTCCTAATGCAGTTTGTACGTATAACTGTATAAGTCCATATTTGTCATATACTCATTTCGCTATATATTTGTAAATTTTACTATAAAATTGATAGTATCAAATTTTAATCTATTTATGAGATATGAGTGCTTCGGTGGGGTGTACAAATAATTAAGAGTTAATGATCGATTTAGTCAATTAACTATTGCAAAATTATCGATTTGATCATCGACTATTATCCTTACCAAATTAAATCTTCAATGTTGAAAATTTTACCCAATTTCGTCATCTCATTAATTTGAGATATATGATGATAGTAGAGGACAACATTGGATAGGATTTTCAAAGTTGATGACTTAATTTGGTAAAAATAATATTAGAGAATCAAATCGGTCATTTAGCTATAGTCAATGGACCACATTGGTCATTAACTCAATATAATCGTCAATCAATTTTATTATTATTTTTTTTTGCTTTATTGATTTACTCAAATTTCGAAATATCTGACCATTAATCGAGCTACATTTACGGAGTCGTATTTTTACTTTAACTGAATTGAATTTATTTCTATTAATTAGTCAATTAATTGATTATCCAAAATATTAGTAATGTAAAAAAAAAACGCATTAATGACCATAAATCATCCATAAATCCATAATTCAAGTCTTTAAATTCTAACATAAATTAGGTTGCATGAATTAAAGTCTTTAACAATTAACATATTACATATAGATTATCATATATTCATATTATATACTAGTATTTTATATGCGTGATACGCAAAAATATATGTTATAGATTAATACTTAATGTTTAAATCTTAATTATATTAATATATATTTTTAAAATAATAGTATATATATACTTTTTAAAATTATAGTTGTATAATTCATATTATATTAAAAATATAGTTGATAATTTGAGTAATAATTACGATATAATTAATTTATTAAAGTAACAATTTTAGACATGATAAAGTACTATATATAAAATTAGAAAAAATGCCTAAATTTTAGTAAATCAAGGTCAAAATTTTGGGTTGATTATACTTTCCAATTGAATTAATTGATAATTGAAATTTTAAAAAAAAAACCCTAAATTGAAAAGGTCAAATACTTTTGAGATCATAGACGGTTAGCTTTTTGTATCCGTTCAAAACTACGTTTCTTCACATACGGAAGTATAAAGAGTCAATATCGCACTGGTAGGACGGGGTTTAAACCATAACCTCCAATTTAAGAAAACTACTAGACCACAAAGTTATTGGTATTGACTATTAGTTAGTAACTTTATGGTTTCAAATTCGACTTTTTAACAGAGGTTGTATTCTTAATTTGAGCCAATCTACGCAAAATAAGCATATTTATCTCATTATAATTTTTTGTGAACTTTCTCATAAATCAAAGGTTAAACACCTGTTATTTAAACTAAACTCGTAATCTTTTGATGCAAAAATCATATATTTTACTCAACTCGTAATCTTTCGATGCAAAAATCATATGTTTTATTCACTAGATACCTTTTTCTTGGCAATACTTTTATATTAGTATTAGTATTATAATTTGAAGTCCAGAAGGGACAAGTTTGCGCACAACAAATGCTTGGTTAATGGCAAAAACTTGTGTGAGACCGTCTCACCATGAGACGGGTCGGGTCGGGTCGGGTCAAGATGCAAATGTAGCACTTATATGCACAAATGTCATACTTATATGCTCAAATGTAATACTAATCAGGAATAAAATGTTTGTTACTTATTAGGGTAAATGTAATACTTTTAATGGAAAATACAATACTTTTACATTTCGATTTAAAAGTATTACATTTTTCCTCAAAAGTATTATATTTGCCCTTATAAGTGAAAGGCACTTGTCAACATTACTTATTATGAAAAATGTATTACTTTTTCTCTTATAAGTAACAAAAATTATATTTTTGATTAGTGTAATATTTGAGCATATAAGTGTGAGATTTGCACATATAAGTATGACATTTGCATGGTGTTTTGACCCGACCCGACACGTCTCACGAATAAGGACCCGTGAGACGGTCTCACACAAGTGTGACCCTTGGTTAATTGCCAGACCGGATTCGTCTTGCTGTCGCTGGCTCACCCTTTCCTCTACATACGTGCAACACAGCTCATCCCCCCGTTTTCTTAATCTCACCAAGATTCCTCCTCTTATATATCCCCTTTCAACTACGCTCTCCCTATTTACTTTCTGTTTGATTCTCAACAACTTTTCAGATTTGAGATTTTTTCTTTCCCGGGAGAAAGGGCAGCCCAGCCATGGATCCGTGTCCTTTCGTGCGAATTAACATCGGGAATCTAGCGTTGAAGTTTCCGGCGAAGTATAGAACGCCGGTGGACTCTTGCTACTGTAAAATCAAGCTTAGCGGTGGATTTGCTCCCCAATTTTCGACGGTGCCGGTGATCCAAGACGCGGAGGGGGTTGTGGAGACTAGGGTTCACGCCTGCTACACTTTGAAGAAATCGGAGCTTGAGAAGATGGTGGAGAGGTTGAAGGGGAAATGTTGCAGCTTAAAGATTGAGATATTTTCCGGCCGGAGTGGAATCGGGTGCGGGTTTTTTAACGGCGGGAAGCGCGTGGGGAGCGTGGCCGTGGCGTTGGATTTGAAGGGGTTGGAGAACAGCGCGAGTAGTAGCAGAGGGTGTGTGTTGCAGAACGGGTGGGTCGAAATTAAGGGTTCTTCTGGTGCGGGTCTGCATGTTAATGTTAAGTCCGAGCCCGACCCGAGATTCGTGTTTCAGTTTGACGGCGAACCCGAATGCAGTCCCCAGGTGTTTCAGGTCAATGGGAATGTAAAGCAGCCGGTTTTCTCCTGCAAGTTCAGCTTCAGAAACGGCGATAGAAATTTAAGATCCAGGTTCGTAGCATTCCGTCTTATAAAACACATAATTATAACACTATTTATTAAAAAAGAATTATATAATAATTACAAGTGGTTTCTAATATTTTGGTGTTATTTTATTGCACAGATCTTCACTTTCAGAGCCGAGCACATCAGCAAATTGCTTTAGCGGAACAGAAGAGAATGAAAAACCGGGGAAAGAGCGGAAAGGATGGTCGATCACCATCCACGACCTCTCCGGGTCGCCGGTGGCGGCGGCGTCAATGGTGACGCCATTTGTTCCGTCGCCGGGGAGTGACAGAGTGAGCCGGTCGAATCCCGGCGCGTGGCTCATTCTCCGGCCCGGCCAAGGCACGTGGAAGCCGTGGGGCCGCCTGGAGGCGTGGCGAGAGAGCGGCGCCGGCGACCCCCTAGGGTTCCGGTTTGAATTAATCCCCGACGGGATCACAGACACCGTCACATTAGTAAACTCGACGATCAGTATGAAGAACGGCGGCAACCTTAACATAGACATAATGAACGGACCTACGCCGTTGACTAGTCCAAGCAGCAGCTTCGATTTCGGCTCGGGTTCATGGTCCGGACCCGGATCCGATTTCGGGTCCAATCAGGGATCCGGGTCGTGGGCCCACCTGCTGTACAGAGGTTTCGTGATGTCGTCGACGGTGGCCGGCGACGGAAAACGCAGCATGCCGGAGGTGGAAGTTGGGGTGCAGCACGTGAGCTGCACGGAGGACGCCGCCGCGTTCGTGGCGTTGGCGGCGGCAATGGATCTAAGCATGGATGCTTGTCGGTCATTTTCTCAGAAGCTACGTAAAGAGTTGAGGCAAGCGGATCGAGAATGAAAAGATTCTCTCGTGATTCCCTTAATTTTAGCCATTTTAGCTGGCCACTGTACATTGTATATTTGTATTCATTTATTGATTTGTATTTTGTACGATGAGTTTTGATTGAGGAATGAATGAATTCTTATTTGGCATCACATGTGGGCTTCGCTTCTCAATGAGAATCCAAAGTTCAGTAATCTACCTGTTCACAATAGGCTGTCTCGTGAACTCCTACACCTTAGTTCGACAAAATTTCTGAAAGTGATAAATTATTGTGATTCAATGATTCATTAAGTAGGAAGATCACTACCCAACTCAACTATACATCCGGACACAATGAGAGTGTTCTGTGTTCTCATTGGGACAAGGAAGGTATTATTTTCTTTGGTATAACTCTAAAAAAAATTATATAAGCTTGTTATTCTGAATACATTGAATTTCACTATTAAGTGTGTTCTTTATTTTCAAGGGTTGGTGTTGGCGATCTATAATTGCTAAGTCATAATTAAGACCAACAATTACGTCTACACAACTTTTTTAGTCCGTTACTAATATAAGATGACCTGATTCTTAGTATATAATTATCATTTTCCTCGAAAGTTAGGAGCATAAGGTACGTCTAGGCTGGCATGCACTATAATAAGTGGCACCTGGTGGGTTTTGGTCTGGCAAAATTCGATTATTGCACAACTCCTTAGCTTTTACGCAAACATCAAAACCGGTCAAAGTCATCGTTTGGGTCTCCTACCATTCCCCCAAAGAAATGGAATAATACTTGTCATCTGAACATAGATTTCAGCTAACCATTTAGAATTCAGGGTATTTAAAAAAAAAAAAAATTTAAAATCCAGGGTACATTAGAAAAAAGTACCTTAGACAGACCAAAAACCAAGGGCTTTGCTTTGAAAAGTTTGCTAACATAACCCGGAGTTGTGAACAAATCCGATTTGTTGTGCGCTTTGGGTGAAGAAAGTTGGTGCAAGCTTAGTGACCCGGCCCGAGATGTGCTATGGATGAAAAAAGTTGTTGCACTATAGGTGAAGAAAATCGATACGTACTTGGTGAAGAAAATCAATACGTTAATTTAAGTAACATATAAACCTCGTCTCGTGAACACATTAAAAATTAATTTCTCACAAAATAGAAATTGATAATTTAATTTTTGAGAAGTGTTAATTTTGAGTTTAAAAGTGATAGGTTTCAAGATCAACGCACAAGCTAATACTGAAAATCACAAGTAAAAATTAAGGATGAAAGAGGAAAATGGTTAACTACAAATGATTGTACAAGCTACTTCCCTTGAAATACACCAACTTGCCTATATTTTGCCAGCTAGGATGTAAATGTGTTTTCCAGAAAACTACCAATATTTCAGACTAATGAACACTCTCAGAACTTGGGATACTAATAAAACAAAGAACCCAAAATATGAGAAAACTTGAGCATCAACAAAACTATTTCATTAATCTTCTATAAGATACTTCATTCTGCTGCAACATCTTCAGTGTTTCTTCCTTCGCTTTGTATGTCAGGAAGAGTTTCCAGATCTGTATCAACCTCTTTCTCTTCTAAGGGAATGGAAGTGTCAGAAGCATCAATTATATCTTGGACAATTTCACCTAGATTCTCGGTTTCGGATGTCTCAGCTTCAACCTCATTGGAGGTATTTGATCCCAAAGAGTCTGACTTATCCCCTGCTACATCTTCATGTGTGGCATTTACTGTGGTTGAGTTTGAATCCTCATTTTGTATGGAAGTTGAGTTAGAATCAGACAGAGTGTCGTCAACAATCTGAGCAGAGTGGTTACCCTGCTGAATAACAGCGGTTGGCAACTTAGAGTCTTCCCCACCAGCTGTTTCATTCGTAGTGACATTACCATCAATGGTAGAATCAAAACTTGATTGTGTCAAATTCTGCAAGGATACATCATGTGTCTCTCCACTCACTTCTGTATTATTTGATTCCACTACACTCCTAAGATTCACAATTGAGGTATTCTTAGAATCCGATGAGACATGCTCAGGAACACTTTCTTCGTGGCTTGTTGTATTTAAGGAACTGTTACTCCCAGTTGTTTCGTGATCATCCAACTTTAACAGTGATGTGTATTGAACAAAACTAATATTCTTGTCAGGATTGCTTTCATGCTCAAGATTTTTTACTTCAGCATTCTCATTAGCAGCCTCTAAGCCACCGTTCTCATTTTCAATGGTAACTGTTTGTGTATCATGAGTCACTGCACTTGAAGCATCATCTGCTTTATAAAGTTCCTCCTGTGCCTCATGTGTACTCCTGGAGTCTTCATCAAGCTCATGGTCCTGAGAATTTTTCATGTCAGTTTCATCAACCTCTCTATCTTTCTCATCATCAACGAATTCTTCCTCTTGTTCAACCTCTTCACCCGACTTCTCTTGATTATGTTCGTCAACGATATCATCTCCACCTCCTCTATCTTCATCATTTTCATCTTCAAACTTGCTGTCTTGATCTTGCTCTGCTTCTTCTTCTTCTTCTTCAGGCTTATTCTCTTCATCTTCTTCTGGGTTCTCGTCTTCCACCTGCTTATCTTGCTTGCCATTAGGTAAGGTTATTTCCTCTGAACGGGGAAGGAGACCTTTCCTTCCCCACATTGTAGGATCAAAGCTGCTTCCCATCTTTAGTGAAAACTTGGAATCATTGTCATCAAATTCTTTCCTTTTCTCGTGGGAGCGTTTGACTTGATAAATCAGCCAGAAGCAAACAACAAGCAACAGACAGAATTGCAGAACGTGCTTGGACTTTAATCCTTTTGACCTATGGTTCCTATTTGTAGGTGACTGCCTGAACATGATGAGAGATGAGGAGTGTATTCCTGTCCCTGAACATGATGACAAAGTTAAGAATGTAAGAGTCTAGATAAGACACGCATACCGATCAACATAAACTGCAAAAACTGAGAGAAGTATATTACAATAATTGACTTCACTTCTCAAAGAGCTAAGGCAAGCCAATATAATTTCATAAAGCACTAGAAACGGAACAACTTTGCATTAACTCTACATTTTTAAAGGCGAATTGTCAAAGTATCAAATTGAGGAAGCATGTTAACCAAATAAAAGAAACGATATGATCAATATTCACTTCATAGTACATACAATCAACCATATGGAATACGAGAGGAATTCTGAAGAGTAGACCAAGGAAACATCAAATGCTTCTCAAAACCTAAAATAATGTTTCTCCATGGATCGAAGCAATTCTCTACCTAATACTCCATACTTTCTAACCACCAAACCATATCATGGAACCAGGTCTACTGTGCTTCGTGCACCCGACTACAAGTTATCGGAATTAACAGAGATCACCACTCAACATGATGGTAAGAAACAGAACCAAAAGTTTATTCAAAACAATGGTGGAATATGTTCTGGAAAACTCTACAGAGAATACAATCAGAAGCTAATATATACAGGCTAATGTATGGCAGTAACCGCTCATAACAAACATATATGTGAAAAGACTAGTTAATCCTTATGCTGAGCTGTCCCTTACTGAACTGGAGTATTAAGCTGTTGTTTATACTTTGTTACAAGTGTTCTTCAAAGTTATGAATAACATTCATGTTCATTTCTCTAATGTTTGCTGGTGAATGTTTAATCATCTTCATATTACCGGAGGTTACACCAAAGCTTGGCTCCTAATTGCTTTCAGCCTGCCACTACAAATCCACCAAGATACAACTTGATTAACAACTTCAACATCCTAATTAGCCACAAACAACCTTCCATCCTCTCCACCATGCCATATTCAATGGAAATTCCAAAACCTTTCATGCTCACTATCAACAAATGAAACCAGAAAACAGACAACTTAACTGGACAATTGACCAGAAACATCAAACCCTACAAAACGTCTCTACTGTAATTACAAAATTCCACAATCCTTAAACCGAGTCACGAACCGGAATTCATCAATCGATTGATCCTTCATTCCTTCCAGTTCATTATCGCACTAAAAGCTGAAGATATATACAGAACAATACATTGTATACGAACTCAACAGCACAGGATGTGAAATGAACGATAATCATACAAAAAAAAGTCCAACGAAATACCTGGAGTGAGCGAGAAATCAGTGGAGTAACCACAGAGAAATGAATAAAGAAGAACAGTGGTTCTATACTGCACTTTATTCGTGGGCGAGAGAGATGACGGGCCCTCGAGGAAAATCAGGAAATCTTCCTGTCTTCCACTATAGCTCAGTTTTATCGCTCGGATCGGTTGCGTTTGTGAACTCGCAGCTGAGAGAAAGGAAAAAGGAAGAGTTTGGACTCTAAACGGATTCGGGCGTTTTCCATTAATGGGCCAAACCAGGTGCTTGTTTGCTCCTTTATTCTTTTGCTGATTTTGGTTTAATAAATACTCGTTTGGAAATGGTGTGAGATTCGAGATTAGGGATTCACATTCACTATTCCAATTACTTTTTGAAATATAGGTTAATTTAGATGTGATTGAATTTGTTACAATACTAAACTACTCCCAAATTTTACTATGGTTCATGCATCAAAATGACGTCGTTTTGATTAATAAAAATAAATGGTTGAAACGCCATCCGTTCTGTGCCCTTAACTTTCAGGCAGTTCCCTTTCAACACAACTACAGTTCCTTTTCGATATAACTACAGTTTTATTTGACATTATACACTCAAATATGCAAAACTGTTATTCAGTTTCCTTTAAACACAACTACATTTTCTTTTATAATACATTGCAGTTTTCGTTCAAAACAACTACAATATCATTTCGATATAACTATAGTTTCATTGGACAGTATACACTCAAAAATGTGAAACTATTATTTAGTTTCATTTTATATACACTGCAGTTTTTTTTTCCAGTACAACTACGTACAGTTTCATTTCGATATAACTACAATTTCATTTGATAATACAAAAACAAATGTAAGGCAATATATTTTGAGATGAACTGTAGTATCCTTTATGGAGCTCCATTAAGACTTACCGCAACTGTTTCTTTTACTTAATGAAATTGAGGCGTCTTGTGACCATGGTCCACAATGCATTGTGGACCAACCCGTAAACTACTCTTCAAGGTCAATTTTTGGATTTTTGTGGTCCCGTTTTTTTAAATAAATGAGGTCATGTCAAAAGTATAAGCGCAATATTTAAAATCAATATGTAAAATATATAATTTTTTACTTCAAGTTATCTCTGCGGATTCAAGACTTGAGATATCATCTGTGTCATTGGGAAAACAGAATGGTTTTGCCATGCTCAATTAATTAGGTTCTAATTATTAGGGGAGGGAAGTGATTTGAGATAAAACTGATGTGTTTTAAGATTAATTGTATTTTTTTTTTAAAAAAAAAAAATTCTTAAGTAGCTATATCAAAAATAAATATCAGACCTTCTAAATATTGAGAGTCTATGTTGTTGCCTATTTTGCATGCCTTAAAATCCGGCCATGCTACTCCTGTAGCAAGAATTTTAAACGGATCAGAGGAAAGTGATGTGCGTTAGTTGTTCTTTAATTTACTGGAATTGAAATATGCTGGGATAGGCGATGCATTGATATTTCTTGAATCAGTAGGACAATACATATTCAAGGAAAATATAAATTCATTTACTCGAGTCCAATTCACATCAAATTGATTTATTCTATATTAACTACTATTATTGAGCAATAATTTAAAATGAAATTCCGTGTGATATTAGTTTTCGTTGATAAAATATAAACCGTGCATGACTTTTTTATTTTATTTATTTTTTTACTTTATTTTATTTTAGAATAGAACCGTGCATGACTTTATTTGTATTATTTAGTAAGAAATCATGTGAGCAACCTTAGCTAGTCAAGTTTGTTAGAATCATTCGTATGTTAAATCACACGGTTTTAACTTTAACTATGTGATAATTATCTATTAATTTTTTTGAATTGAGTTGTTATGGGCAACCTATGATAGTTTACCTTCCTGTGGTCATTTGTTGACTAATATCATAAGACGGCCTTTACTAAGAACACACGTTCAATTGATTCAAATAGTAATTGTATGCTTTTCCGTAAATCAAAGTAAGAAATCATGGTTATTATTATGTGCTAAATTGTTTTTTGCATATAACACTCGTTATCTCCCCTATTATGGTATTGATTTAAATTCGCCTAAAGTCACACCCACAAAAATTAACTTTTACTTGGAAAATATTGGAATCAAAACTTTTTAAAATAGTGGAGATATATATATATGGTCAATTTCTTGAGTACACAGTTGCATTAATAGTTAACTTCCTTACAACAGTAAAAATACGAGTCTAGTAACCGGCTTGGTCCCATGGTCTAGTGGTTAGGACATTGGACTCTGAATCCAGTAACCCGAGTTCAAATCTCGGTGGGGGACCTATCAATGTGGTAAAATTTTTGTGAAGTGCTGTACTTTCTTTACTTGGTAATTGTTTATATTTTTGGGTTAAACTTAATTGCGTTTTAGTTTTTCTTTTTGGAAGAGTAATTGCTTTTTAGTTTGGTTTGCTATGTGTTGACTTTATGATGAAGTGGATTATATAATTGGATAATTACGTTATTTAATGATTGCTAAAGATTGTGGCATTTGTCTAATTTTGGTTGATATAATATATGAGACACAAAATTAGTCTAAATAGGTTTCTATTTTTGTTAAACACATACATACCTTAAGATGCTATTTTTAGTAGTTTAATTTGCCACACAACTGATACAAGGTATTTCTAATGCAGTTATTTCGTATATGTGTGTGGCTTGCAAGTTGAGCTATTACCCAAGAACGATGTTTATATATCTTGTGTACACTATACGTTGCGGGTTGGTCAAGATACTACGCACAGGACTATGGTTTTTAACCATAGGCATTTAGCCACAATTTGTATTCATCATTCACTAATTCTACCCCTTCTTCATTATTGGACATCTTTTCTTAATATTGTTACCTTTCCATGATTTGTCTCAAGAACATTTTCAATACGGTTCATATTGCTACCTATAGTTCATAGTTTTGTTATAGATGAGGTGATACACAAGGAACCTTTTTATGGCGGGAGTTTTTCCTTCTAATGACCAGCATATTTATGACTATTTTTTATGAGTTGAAGCAGGACTATTACATATTATATTAGAACGCGATTTACTTAGTATACACTTTTGGGTCTGCCACACAAGGTATTCATAGTGTGGTTGACCTCTTTTTGTGTGTTTTTTGCAGGTTAGGTTATTAAACATGAGCGGAATTTACGTAGTGATGAACACCTTCGGGTAATAAAATCCACCGCAACAGGACAGCTTCGTGTCTACCACGAACTGAGCTATTACACAGGAGCGAAGTTTACTCAATGCACATTTTCATCACGTAGAATATTCATAATGTAGTTTACCTCTCCTGTGTATTTTTCTTAAAAAGCTAATGTGAGATAGTTATGAAGGTGGGTGTACATTATGAGAATGATACCCAAAAGATTAAGATTATCGATCAGTTGATCAATGTCTTTAACTTCCCACCATTTTTAATTCTTAGATGTTTACAGTAGTGTGAAAAGCATGTATAGCCAACACATGATGTGTGCTTAAAGCTTGAAATGTATTGCGACTTCTCATTAATTTTTTTTTATATGATATTTGTAATTTAATCATTCTAAATTATCTTCCAAAGTCATAGTTGCATTAGTGGTTGGCTTATCAATTACTCAAAAGTGATAAGTTACTACTTTAAATTTTATTAATTAATATTCACAGATAAATAAAAAAAATTGAATAATCATAATCAATTTGATCGAATTGATGATCATTAATTCAGCAAGGCCCATAAAATGAATTAAAAGAACTCAAGTGTCAACAAAGTTATTTTTATTTTTCTTTAATTAAAGCTAGGAATAAAAGTCAAATAAGCCATCAAACTACACAACAAATAGCAATTGAGTTGTCGAACAATGCAAAATAATACAATTCAACCTAAATGACATGTTGACGTAATAACGGTTACAGAATTAATTTTTTTTTAAATTTTATTTTAATAAATTTAAATAAAATAATTTAAATTGTATGTGCTTGCTTAATTAAGCATGCATGACTCTTTAGGTAAGGTTTTGTACCTTCTTCTCACCACCTTCATTCCCATGCAATACCTATATATAATCCCTCTCTGCCATTCAACTTCTTCCATTCCCACCAAACCCTCCATTGTTGACCAATTCAAAAGAAACCATGGCAAACATCTGCACTCTCTTTACTGCAATCTTCCTTATTAGCGCACCACTACTGTTCCATGTTTCTTCATTGGCTTCTGTGGTTTCCACTGGAGATTTCAACAAAGATTTCTTCGTGATATGGGCAGCCCCTGGGCATGTAAACACTTCTGCAGATGGGCGATCAACCAGCCTCACACTCGACACCGTCTCTTGTATGTAATCCACAAAACATAAATTCATAATATATTTCTCAACAAGAATCAAGAAAACATATATCTAAGAGTGTAACTAACCTTGTTTATTAATTGTGTGTTTTAATTAATTAGCAAGTTCAATGTCGACCAAGGATAAGTACTTGTTTGGGCAGTTCGTCATGAAGATGAAACTGGTTCCTGGGGATTCTGCCGGCACTGTCTCCGCCTTCTATGTAAGTGTTAATCGTGTTTAATTACGATATCTGTTTCATTCTGCCTGTCATGTTTCATTCATCAATTCAAATCTTATTAACTGAATTAAACACAGTAAAATGTGACTGGACGGGAGTGTATGAGTGTCTCTGTCAGGAATCCCTATTTCTTAATGTAATAATTGGTGATTAGTTATTTTGGGTCTAAACAAAATGTAACATCAAAATTTTATGAGAGAGAGTAAAAGTTAGGGGTGGAACTGTAAAAGTAGTATTTTTTTCATTTAAATTATATATGTTGCAGTTAATATCCGATCCGTACGCGAGCCGTGATGAGATGGACTTTGAATTTCTGGGGAATGTGGCCGGGGAGCCATACAGTCTTCAGACGAATGTTTTTACGAATGGATATGGCCAAAGAGAGCAGAGGATTAAGCTGTGGTTTGATCCAACCGAAGACTTCCACACCTATTCTATATTATGGAACATCTACCATATCGTGTAAGCTAACCTTATATTTTTACTCTATAACATAACCATCTTATTATATTACTAGAAATTGAACTAATTTTAACCATCCATTTATTTCCTATGAACTAGCCTAGCTACAATTAGGACAAATAAACTTGAAAATTTGCTCACTTTCAAGGCACTCAACTCAAATTTGAAGGACTATATATATTAGTATATTTATAACAGGTTAGGTATGAGTTAAGAGGTTTCAGGAAGGAGGAAAATTACGAGTAATTCAAGCCACTCAACTCAATCTTAGAGGCCGGACTACACGAGTTTTCATTGTCACTAAAAAAAATAGAAGTAAAAACAAAATTCTCTCTAAGCGATTGCTGCCCGTGACTGATGATGATGAAAAACTAAGCTGTCCATATAAATAAACATAATCTACACGAGTTTTCATTGTCACTAAAAAAATAGAAGTAAAAACAAAATTCTCTCTAAGCGATTGCTGCCCGTGACTGATGATGATGAAAAACTAAGCTGTCCATATAAATAAACATAATTCTCTCTAAGCGATTGCTGTCCGTGACTGATGATGAAAAACTAAGCTGTCCATATAAATAAACATCATTAGGTCCCACCGAGATTTGAACTCGGGTTACTAGATTCAAAATCTAATGTCCTAACCACTAGACCATGGGACCAAGCTATATATAAACTATTGGAATGACAATTTGAGGAAATTAAAGTTAAACTTGTGTGGATTTGCAGATTTTTTGTGGACGATGTACCCATAAGAACATACAGGAACCATGCAGACAAAGGGGTGGCATATCCAATGGAGCAGCCAACCTCAACTCAGATCAGCATATGGGACGGCAGCAGCTGGGCCCCAGTGAAAATAGACTGGTCAAAGGCCCCCTTCATAGCCTCATTCAAGGACTACACCATAGACGCTTGTGTGTGGAAAGGGGACCCCTCTGAATGTAGGGCAGATGGGCCTTCAAATTGGTGGAATCAGGACAGGTTTAGCACCCTAACACCGCAGCAAATAGAACAGTACCAATGGGTCATGAAGGACCAAATTACCTATGACTATTGTACGGATAATCAAAGATTTAACGGTTCCATCCCTTTGGAATGCTCTCTTCCTAAGTATTGATGATCATGTATCATTGTGAGAATAAATATAATATATGCAATCCAACTATCAGCTTAGGCTTTTAGTTGAGATGGAGCACATGCTTTAATTTGGTATCAAAGCCATGCAAAAAATCATGGGTTCGAATCTCCGCATCACTCTCAAAAAGAGACTTCCACGTGTTGCGCTCGGAAATCCACCGCACACGTTGAGGGGGCGTGTGAGAATAAATATAATATGTGCAATCCAACTATCAGCTTAGGCTTTTAGTTGAGATGGAGCACATGCTTTAATTATCATAGGCATGAAATTCTATGACATCATAAGTCAATAATTTAAGAATAAAAATGTTACTTTTTACTTTTATTTGATATTTTTTTTCTTGTAAACTCTATAAACTTTATTACAAACAATATATTTGAACCACAACTTCTCACATTATGAAATATATATGAAGTATAATTCAAGATCGACTTGTAACCCGATTAATAAGTTTTTGTGAAAGATATATATATATATATATATATATATATATATATATATATATATATATATATATTCTCTTGATAAGTATAGAAGAAGTGAGGAAGAGCAAGAAAGAGGCAAAGAATAATAATGGGAATGAAGAAGCTAAGGCATAGATATAGTTATGAAGGTGGGTGTGGAATTGAAGATAGATAATGAGAAAGATTGCCAAAAGATGAAGATTGTCAGTTGATCACTTTCTTTAACTTTCCACCGTTTTTAATTATATTCTTAGATGTTTACAAAAGTTTCTTACACACAAGCCTGTCTAGCTAGCTAACAGCCTAACACCTTAATGGTGTGTGCTTAATTAAAGCTTTGATTATATTATTGCCTCTAGCTTTTCAGTACTTTATATATGAGCTCATGATCAAATGAGTCCATCATTTCTCATGAGTTCGTGTAGTCAAATTTGGACCATTGAATGCTCCAGATAAATGACTTAAATTCACGGCGCAACTATATATGCACTTCTTTGTACTGCATTGCACAACTTATCTAATCATCCTAAATCATCTCAAATTATAAAACACTGTACTACACAACTTAACAACAATACATTGTGAAGATTGTTGGAATAACTTAAGTAATAGCTAGCGCTGAATTAAGAAACAAACAAATAAAGTTGGGCAAATAGTGTAAAGCAAAACTAGGAAGTTAGATTGTAAAATCTTTAATTATGGAGTTCAACATAATCCATCGTCATTATGGCATAATTATATAGTAAAAATGCAGCTTAATTAATATTCCTTTGCTTCCTACTAAAGATATTTCTTGCTTAAGCATGACTCTTTATGGTTCTTCTCTTCTTCCCCTCACCATCTTCAATTCATTCCCATGCAATACCTATATATATATATATATATTCTCTCTAGCTCCGTCGTTTATTCATTCCCACCAAATTAAATCCTCCATTGTTGATCTTCAAAAACAATATAATCATGGGAAGAAACATCTACAGACTTATCGTTGCTGCAATCTTTCTTAGGTTCCATGTTTCAATAGCTTCTGTGGTTTCCACTGGGGATTTCAACAAAGATTTCTTCGTGTCATGGGCCCCTGCCCATGTAAATACTTCCGCAGATGGCCGATCAAGAACCTTGAAACTCGACCATGCTTCTGGTAATCTATAAACCTCCCATTCTACAAATACGTTTTACATAATTTCTCAAGCAATAGGGGTGAGAGTTGGTTCGATTCGGGTAATATTTGAATCTTATTTTGGGTAGTGATGTTTTTTACCCTCCATATTCTAACTAAATTTAATTCAGATATGTTTGGTACAAGTAAAACTATTTTGGGTTTATTTCGAGTAAATTTGGGTATGTACACCTAAAATATTTTCTCTCTCACTGTTGTAGGAAGTGGAATGGCAAGCAATGATATGTTCTTGTTTGGTCAGTTCGACATGAAGATTAAACTGATTCCTGGGAATTCTGCCGGCACTGTCGTGGCATTCTATGTAAGTGTGTTTCAATTGAAATGCATGTTTAATTTCTGTCAGGAACGTAATCCGACAGAGTCTAATGATGATGTCCAAGACTTATGTCGTTAGTTAATGATTCAGTTAACCTCGGACCAGCCGAACCGTGACGAGTTGGACTTTGAATTCCTGGGAAATGTAGCCGGGAAGTCATGCATTCTTCAAACCAATGTTTATGCTGATGGGTTTGGCGACAGAGAGCAGAGGATTAAGCTGTGGTTTGATCCAACCCAAGACTTCCACACCTATTCTATATTATGGAACCTCCACCAAATCGTGTAAGCATTTTTACTCTAACCAATCCATTTTCTTGGCCCTTACCCGAATAAAAGTCTATAATACTGATCAACACCAATACAACTAATAGATATATTATAAATCGGATCGCGGAGCACCAACCTGGAATAATAAATCAAGAGCGACGTAGAGGGGCCTATGCTTGGGTCGTGGCCCAAAGGCCCCGGCCCTAGGCCAAGACCGAGCCCACGCTGGGGTGCTTGGTTGGGCCTTGACCGAGGCCGGGGGGCTTGGCCAATGCCCAAGGGGCTCGACCGAGCCCCTAAAAACATTTATGATTGGGCAGAGACAACATCACTAGAAATGATCAGACTAACTTGGTAATTACAAGATTATATATTTGACTACTCCCAGTTGGAGCGCTCTTAATTTTGTTGGTTTTAACTGAGACAACCTATGCTGATTTATTGCTTTGTAATTCTTTGTCGCTAGGGTCGTTTTATAAAATTTGTCAGGGTGTACATTCTCGGATAATGATTGTGAATTTTTCTTATATGCATGTTTATGGTGGATTGGGTACCCATAAGAACATACAGGAACCATGCAGATAAAGGGGTGGCATATCCGAGGTGGCAGCCAATGGGGCTGAAGATCAGCGTATGGGACGGCGACAGCTGGGCAACAGAGGGAGGAAGAGTGAAAATAGACTGGTCAAAGGGGCCCTTCATAGCCTCATTCAAGGACTACAAGATTGATGCCTGTGTGTGGAAAGGGAACCCCAGATTTTGCAGGGCAGGTAGCCCTACAAATTGGTGGAATAATGAGAGATCAAGCACTTTAACATGGGCTCAAAGAAGGCTATATAGATGGGTCAGAAAATACCACGTTACCTATGACTATTGCATAGATACCCAAAGATTTAATAATTCCATTCCAAAAGAATGCTCTCTTCTTAAGTATTGATGATGACAATACGGTTACCAGAGAGATTTATGTGACACTATTACTATATAATTTAAGAATAAAAAAGGTTTTCACTTTTCACTTTCATTTTCCAATTCTTTCTTGCAAACTATCATTGTATTTGGTTTACTTATATTAATGTATCTTGTCCAGCAACTAACAACAAAGTCGTTGTAGTATAGTGGTGAGTATTCCCGCCTGTCACGCGGGTGACCCGGGTTCGATCCCCGGCAACGGCGATTTCTTTTTCCCTTTCTTTTGATAATCTGGCAATGTTTTTCTTCTTCTTTTTTTTTTTTTTGGATAAACTGGCGATGTTTTTTATTTTTATTTTATTTGATAATTTGATTTTGCGAGACTATATCCTATACCACATGAACTCACTTTCAAGTCCGTGAATCGATAATTCGAACCAATTTATGCACAAAAAGTCTATTCCAAATTCAAACCTCTAATACCCTTGATAGGAATCAAATCCCACTCCACTGGGGGCAAGATTAAGGGAGGCTTTCCTTTTTTGTTTAACAGATCCTAAGTAATCTGGTGGCCAAGGATATCAGTACTATCACTTCATTTTGGAATAAAGTTCTTGGCAAAACCAGCAACTATATAAATATATTGTCAATGAGAGTACATGCCCAAAAAGAGGAAAAAAAAAAAGAATTAAATTACTAGTTTTATTTTTCTTTTACAATTATCAAAAGAACAATCTATGCAGCAAACCAATACCATCTTAAACAGCAGATCTAGCTTTTGCAGAACTGGAGAGATTGTGTAATTTCGTCAAAATAATTTAACAGGCTGTCGTGTGGCCTGTGGGCGATGCTTCCTCGCTCGTTAGTGGAGTGGCTTCAGGTGGAAAACTTGGCAGGCTGGCTTGTAAGATCTTTTGGCGGCCGCTTGTTCAAACTTCTTCGTTGCAGCTTCGTTCTCTTCTAAGCTGGTTTGAACGAAGAACCTTATCCACCACGACGAGCTTCTCAATTTGGCCTTTTCAGGAAAAACAAAAACAAAACAAAACAAAGATATAGTTCTCAGGGATGGCACCATTAAGAACAACGATCAATCTCGAAATAAAAATTTGGTGACTTACAGGGCGCCCAAATTTAGACATCTCTGGCGCTTTAGCTCTTTGCTGACCGGGATAACCTAAGAATTGGTTAGAAAATTCACAAACTCAGCCTTTAAATGTTGAGAATTTACTAGTCCTTCTCGTCCAATTAAAGGATACCGTAATATGTTTCAAAAAGAGTTGATAAAATCATAAAAACTTACCCGATAATATGACTAAACCATCAGCAGCCACTCTAGCCAATTGTGGAAGAGTCTTGTTAAGGTATCTCGGAGACAAGTAATCCACAGCATCCGACACCACGACAAGGGAGAATGACTTGGCACGGTAAGGAAGAGGAAACTTGATATCGGCCACACGCACTATGCCTTTCCGTACAAGACTCTTGCAGTTGGCATCGGCCTCGTCTAAGTCGTATGGTTCAATTCCCCACGCTTCAGTATCCTCTTCTTTCAACAATGTCGACACTACCGAGCACGTGTCGGGGCCAACATGCAATATTTTGTGCATGCTATCACCGTATGCTTTTTTCAGTACAGGCAACGCATTTTGAAGCTCTAATGTACATGAAACACCACCTACATCAAGTAATACGAGGGACATTAATTACGCGCTAAACCAAAATTCGCTGAAAAATATAACACAAAAGCCTGAATAATTGCATTTAAATTGGAAAGAATGAGGATGAAAGTTCATTTATCATAGCAGTCGGGAAAATCGCACAAATTTTAGTGTCAAGCTGACCATTGTATACTCGAGACTTGTAAATAACAAAAGCCCAGTGGCTGTGGCTTGTAAAGACATATATAGAACGGAAAGTTAGACCTTTAATAAATACTAACATTAGAATGAATAGACACTAATGTTTTTAACAATCAGAAGAAAATAAAATGTCTTTAATCGCTTAGTGAAAAGCCTATGCAAGACAGATATCCACAAGAAGTGCAACAACATTCTATTATCTTGTACCTTTCTCCGAACAAAGTGAAATGATTAACCATGTTATATCATTATCTACTATCAACTGGTGATTTGAAATAGCATCATAAACAAACTCAAAAGAGTAATCATAGGAAATACCTTCGAGTCTGTTATACGCTTCTAATCCAGCTCTTCCGCCTGTCATGAAGAATAAACTATGTCAAAGTAAACCAAAAAATAGGTTGGTTCAGCAGCCTCAAGCGACACTGGATAACCCATTACATGGTCTGATAAATCTTCTTCAGTAAAAGAATAATCGAGTAAATAGGACAATATATACCTGATCCACTGTGTAGATAGCCAATAATCAGCAATGCACCCTGCAAAATTTATAAAGCCTCTTACACAGCAATAATACATGTATGCATATATCTTAAAGCAACTGAGTTTATTATAAGCCCTATTTGGTAAAATAGTTAGCCTATCAACTAATTTTGGCTTGTTTGACCACTATTAGTTGTTTGACTTGGTTAAACAAACAATATAAGTGTTTGGTTAATTAGCTTTTTGTAACGGCTTAATGCTCCAAAAGGCTAAAATTCAAAAAGCTACTCAAAGCAACTTTTTTCAATTAGCTTTTTGAGAATGTCATTTTGCATATAATCAGCTATCGGCTAACAACTAATTTACCAAACATCTTTCTACAATCAGCCAATACTATCAACTAATCAAACTCACTAACCCAATCAGCTAACAGCTATCCGCCAACTGCTATTTACCAAACACTCCCATAATGTCTAGGATGTTGAGGACATTTCATTAAGCTACACTTTCTCACTAGTCAACGTCAGTACTACATTTTAAATAATCCCATGAGCCTATAACACACACACACATGGTAAAAATGGATTTAAAGAAATGAATTAATACTTACCACAACCACAAGCCCTAGAGACAAAAAAGGAGAGGGGCGTGATTTCGGATGCAGGGAGCCTACAAATGGAAGGCTCCCAGCATCCATCAGACGGCGAGATGTATTTGGCCTTCTCGACATTGTAATGGAGTTGCAATTAGCAAATAGCAAGCACGGCGTGGTACTGAGTACAACATATGACAAGAATTAATTGAAAAAACAAAAAACTACATAAGAATTCTTTAATCCCAAAACATTTTGAACTGTAAATATTGTCAAATTTGAGGTCAAGAAATACTAATCCAAGTTCACAAGTCATATGAAAAACTATCAGTTAGCAGAAGATGCTTGACTTTGGGGATCAACTAGGCACATTATCCACCAAAGAAAATATTCCTCAAAGACAGCCAGTAATTGGGATTCTTTCCATAAAGGTGACTTGCTAGTGACAAGTTATGATTATGTGAAAATATAATGAGGAAAAGACAAAGGAAACCCCAAGCAGCCCGGAAGCAATTGGTTTGTTTCTATAAAAGGGACTCCTTAATTAAGCTTAGATGCAAAAGGAGGAAAAAACACAGAAACATTCAACCAAGGCAGAGAATCTCTTACATACTTACTAGTTACTACCCCATTAATCAATGAAGCAGCTGTATAAAGATAAATTCCATAGAAGTAAAAGGCAAAACTTGCAACAAGCAGAACCACATATATCTCGGATAATACCATGTCATTTCATTCAAAAGATTACAACTTTAAGCAACGAGTTATGAGCTGAAGGGAAGATAAAGAAGCCCAGAAGACCCGGAAAAGAAAAAGCAACAAAATTTGACGTTTTTCTGAACTATGAAAAACAACCCAAAACTTAAACTAGAGGGAAAAGCAAACCTAAATGGCATACAGAGAATTACAGTTCCCAGTTCGAAATGAAGACCCAAAGAGAGATATAGAGTGAGAGAGAGAGAGAGAGAAAGAGTTACCTGAGACCTGAGAGGGAGATCTGTTGAGGTAGAGATGGAATGGGAGTGGGATCTGGATCTGCTGGCTTTCCTTCTACTACCTTATTATATACCTCTGCCGTCTACGCATTCAGGGATGTATTTGACTCGTACTGAAAGACACAGATATTGTTCTGATTTGGAATTTTACTTTTTCCTCCTTTTTTCATTGTCACCCCTCTTTCATAGTAAGCCTCATTTGGTGCCCTCCCTACTCATGCTATGTATTTTTAAAAACATGATTTCTTAATCTTAAAATTTATAAATGATTATATTGTTAGTCTCCTATTATCTAATGTTGGATCTCAGTGTTGCATGTTTAACCACGAAATTCTCTGATTATTTTATTGTCATATTGTGATGAACATTAACTATTTAACATCTCTCAATAATAACTGGTAAGTCACAATACTGATGACCCGAACTCGACCCTCCAAATCCAATCCCAACTCCCAACATATAAATTAGTCTACCCATTATTTACTGTTATCACTTATAATTTAAATTAATTTATTTTTTTCAGTTTTTTAAGCAATGAAAGTATTATTTTAGAGATTAAATTTGACAATTTACTAAAAATTTATGATTATATTTTTCTCAATATAAGAATCATGACTTGAAATAAATCTAGATTAGGAGTCTTCTAATGTGTATTTCTCTAGTCACATGATACAACCCTTTAAAGGTGTAATTATATCATAAATCAAAGTCTACAATAATAAATTATGTTCCTTTTATATATGAACTTTAGTCCACGTTATGCTCTTCTTCTCGGGCTTTCTAAAAAATTAGTCACACTTAAAATTGACAAAGTTAATGTTGTATGCCAAAAAAAAAAAAAACAAAGGAAAAAAAAACTGGAAGTATTAATTTTTCTAAAATTTATATGCCAAGAAAAAGATAGAGCCAGCTTAAATGTATGCTCAATGTATATGCATATGCATCACACAAAAGAGGAAAATATCTAAACCGCAGCTAAAGAGTTCAATAAAACTAGAGGTATTTTGTAATAATAATAATAACCCCTCTTAGTATTTATGTTTCCAAAACGCTATTATATATATGTATACATAAAAGCTGCCCTATTTTACAACACCTAAATAGTCTATGATCTCCTCACAAAATGATATGATACAGTATTATATATGTTGCAGTTTTGCAGAACTAAAACATCTAAAACTGTTCGATACTCTTCACAGCCTCAGCTTTGCAGGTTGTCTTGTAATGCCCCGTTTGATTGCACCGGCTACAATGGACAGTGTGCTTTTCTCGATTCAGATCCTCAACACACAGTCGCTTTTTTTCAGGCCGGCCAGGCGGCCGACGAAATTTTGGAGGCCGGACAATGCGGGCATCATCGTTTATCGTGAGCTCGCCTTCTTTCTTCCAAGCAATCTTATTAGGGATGGGGCGCACCTCTCCTGCATAAGTTGCGCGATAGCTTTCAGTGGTGAAGTATTTCTGCGTGAAGGCGTATACATCTTTTCCGCATGAGATGATGGCAGCGATGGCGTGAGAACAGGGTATCCCATACAGCTGCCAGTCGCGACAAGAACAAGAATGGGTGCCGATATTCACAATGTCCGATCGTTCGGCTGATAAGACTTCAAATTCTACTTCATCTGATCTAAGTACTTGATATTTGGAAGCAGAGTCCATGGCCTCCAAAACCCGCCTCTCGGTGGAAGGGGCAAGAAAGGAAAACCATGCATAACGCTTAGCACGACGTGCCTCGAACTCTTCCATTATTTTACTATGAATCCGTTGGATCACCTGAATTATGGGAAGCTCCCGGGCCTCGAGAATCCATTGATTGAACTCTTCAGTGTTGGAAGAGAAATGACCATATCGTGTTGATTCAAAATGCATCAATGCCCAACACGAAGGAGGATACTGCTGAAGCCATTTTGC
>CM008334.1:24271725-24283972 GCA_002525835.2 Ipomoea batatas | reverse complement strand
CCAACAAAAAAATTCTGATCTTCCATAAAATAACACACTACTTGCGATCTCTAGTCCGAGACATTTAAGGTCAACCCCTCAGCGGCTCAGCTTATCAAAAAAATAGGAAAGACCTTCTTGAAAGCACATATAATTAACCTGAAACATTTAGCATAATTTCTCAAGAAATGCTAGGAAGGGGAATATGAGAGGAAAAAGAATCTTTACAAAAAGAGCACTGCAGTGCGTGAATTAAAGATGCTTCATCAGTACAGGGCTATGAAGTGCGAAGACCAAGGTAGATGCATTCTCACACAAACAAACAAACAAACACAAGCACATGGTTTCTTAGAAACCATATGCCAAAGCAATTTGACAGTGAAAATTGAAAAGACATTTACACACAGGAACTCACGCATGTGGACAAGAACAAGCATCATCCCTTTGTTCATACAGATTTTAATGACTATATCATATTGAACTAAGGTATGAACTTTAGCCATGTCAACTTCGTGAAAGAAGATGATGCTACCCATATCCACAATCCACCTCAAAAACTTCATTTCTCCTAAGCAGACAATTTTCGTTTGTGCTATCCAACAATAACTCTATGCATCCAGATAGCTCTCTTCCCATCACAGAGTACAAATAAAACAGTTCAACATGAGGGAATTTCAAATTTACTCGGTTTACTCCCTTTCACTTTTTAACCCTAAACAGCAAATTGCTAATTGCTTTCCCATTTTACTTCTACTTCTCCAACATTCACATTCCACACCATGGAAAATACACGAATGATAAAGACAGGCATGATCTTATGAAGCAAAAATTCAGATAAAGCAGAAAACAGTAAAATGATACATAAATATAAGAAAAAAAAACAATTAATTTCGGTTTTTAAATGTTAAAAAAGAAAGAAAAACTCCATGAAACTCTGCAGGGCACTAACCTTAAGCTTAGAGTCGGAGAAAATCTTAGGGTGGTCGGAGAAGTGCAGACGGAGGAGAGAACTCGATTTGGGGATTCTGGAGAGAGATTGGATCATGCTGAGGCTATTATTGTCTTTTGGTAGCGTAATATTTTAATTCCGGGTCGGTTCTGTTACTTCTGTAGTTCTGTACCAGACTAGAGACTGTCGGCTCAAATATAGTTTTTAATTTTTTTTTCCAAATATAATAAATTTTAATGTAATATTTTTCGGTGACAAAGTAAATCTATAATCGTTATTTGTGGGTGTGCAGGGAGTAATTTTACTTGTATGTAATAGCTAATAATTTAAATATGAATAGTAGTGATGTAGTAAATTGCCGGGGCACTACGAATACGTATAGGTGAGAAGCCGGGCTGGGTTAAGCCTTTGTGTAATCAATTGATTGGTTTAATGTGTTGAGCTCAGGTAGGAGCGTGAGGCTGGAGGTTCCCGAGCTAGGTTAGGCTATCGAGACCGATCTCCAGAAGGTGGAAAACGGTTCATTTAAGCCATAGAATCAGTAATCCTTTAGCTTGGGGTCGGTCAAATGCCACCTCTGGGTTGAGACAAGTTAGGACAGGGTCAATGGATGACCCGTAACTGATCAAGTCTTGGGTATGGGGAGCACCATAGCTCGAGGGTATATTCCATATCAAGTAAATTATACTAAAAAAATTTCATTGGACAAGGTTAACCAAGAAAATGTCGACAAATATACTACATTGATTTTGGTTATGTCCATGCCTCATTTTCAATAAATTTATATTACATATATGTATAAGTTCAAGTTCGTAATTACGAGATTAATTCAGATTCGATCAATAACATAACTAAATACAGTAAAATGCTTGATAATACACTTCTGGTTTCCTCAACAGGAAATGTTAATCCTTTTTAACCATTTAAGTATCAACAAAAACAGGATAAACAAGCCAAGCTTCAAATTTAACTGGAGAAAAGAAAGAATAAAAGAAAGAAACATATAACAAAGACATAAGAATGATAAGATCTTGATGATCACTCTAGATTAACAGGAGGAGCTCTGTGGTAGGCTGGGACTGTAGCTGGAAAGAACATTTGTCTAACTCCTTCTGCTCTTATGATTGGCAAGATAATCCCAGATGCACCCTACAATCACACAAAAACCATAATCATAAATTGCTTAAAAACTGCAGCTTTTAAGTTAAGTTGAGAGAAGGCATATATGGGGTACTCACAGAGATCAGTCTTGTCCCTAACCACAGCCGATTAGGCGAAGGAAAGGGGATTAACAGGCGCCCAACGCCATAAACTGCCACCGCGAAGAAATGCAATACTAAGCTCAGAGGCTTCGGGTTCAGACCGGAAAGTAGAGACACAGGTCCATTTGAGAAAATCCCTCCAAGGCTTAGGTAATCAAAGCATGCTTCTCTCATTTCTTGCCTAGCTTCATCAGGGGAAGCACAGAACACTTTGTATAACGCACCGGCTAGAGTGTTTATAGTGGATGCAACGGGCTGCAGCAGACACGTTAAACACGGGGTTAAAAACTAGAGCAAGAATCATAAAATCTATCCAAAACCAGAAACCAATTAAGCCTCGGGTTGATGATATATAGTCCATTCGTTTACCTTTCGAATGGTGTAAAAGGATTCGAGGTACTTGCACAAGGTGGGACCGTCGTTTAAGTCCTGCAGAGGTCTAATAAGATCGCGAAGAACAACAACGTCTGACAATGCAACAGTCATGCCCCCTCCTGTCAAAGGATGTCTCATGTTGAAGGCATCTCCCATGAGAAGAGCCCCGGGAGTGGGTTGGGGATTTGCAGGCATGCTTCTGTTGATCATTGTTCTGATGTTTCCCTTCTCGATCGCTGCCACGAAAGCGTCGTGGAGCTCTGGAGGGATCTGAGGAGCCACTTTAGTTCTCAGATAGTTTGCCATTTCTCCAGAGGCCAGAGAGGGGACTTTTTGGCCTGGAACATCAACCAAACACCTGATTTCAGTGCTGCTGATGGGGTAGAACAGGATTGGAGAAGGATCTGCAAGGATAACATGTCCATGGTTCACAAATGGAAGCTGGCAGTTCTCCAGGAGCAAGCCAACAAAACAAGAAGGAATATCCACCTACAACAACATCAACATTTAGATCTTTGACACATTAATAACCACAAAGTACTAAAAATTCTGAGATAACCCCAGCCACGTTGGTCAGACTATTGACTTAGAAATCACGAGATTACAAGTCCAACTGCCAGCAAGAACAGCCTATTGACTTTCTTAGTTTGAGTTAGTCAACTATGGACAATCTGACTAGTTTACAGTCTTTCACAAGACGTCACCCAAAAAAGTACTAAGAATTCAAAGGCAACCCCAACCAAGTTTGTCGGACTATAGACCTAGTAATCACAAGATTACAAGTTCGACTGTCAGCAAGAACAGTCTATTGGCCTTCTTGATTTGAGTCAGTCAACTATGAGCAATCTGACTGATTTACCGTTTTTCCAAGACAGGATTTACCCAGTGCAACCTCAGATTGTAGCTGCGGGTTTCCCTCGTTACCCAAAAAAGTACTAAGAACTCAACATGTAATAGTAACAAGACATCACATACTTTGGGATCACACAAAGAGCGTCGCAGATTTGAGGAGCAGCCATCACAAACAATTGTAAGAGGGGCATATGAGGTCAATTCTTGCCCATCCTTGTTCTTGTATTGAACTCCCTTCACAGTTCCATCTTCTTCAACCAAACGCATCACAGTTCCTTGTTCTAACCTTATACTAAACCACAAAACAGTAAATTAATAAACTTTTAAGGGACCATTTGAATTTCTCAAAGAAATTAGAAGAAGATTAAGAATATTACTTTGGAACGGTTGCTGCTTTTTCCCTCATCCTCTGAACAAAACGCCCATGGTGAAAACTTCTCCCAGTGACATCAGACTCAAATTTTTCTAAGGGATAAGACAATTTGGTACTTCTGCCATCCTTGAAAAGTGCATATCCATAAACCCTTTGGGCATCAATAGTACCCAAGCAATCTGAATCCAAGAAGCAAAGCACTAATAAGTTTACATTGCTGCTAAAACTGGGATTTTAATTTGCAGAAAATATTGAATCTTCATCCATACCTTCAAGCCCTAATTCAATTAGTTTTAAGTACCCTCCAGGTTGAAGAAGCTCACCAACAATTCTATCTGGTTGTGTCAGATCTCTTTCTATGACATGAACCCTACGTCCATCCTGGTTCAAAAGGATGATCAAAACAAATTAACTAATCAATACAGAATTCAAGTAATCTTAGTTTATAAGCAAAAAGTTTGAATCTTTTTGGTATCTCTGATCTGCATTTCATTTTACTGTGAAAGTCATGCTGTCATGCATTACTATTATGCATGAATGGACAGTAAAAAAAATGAAAGTATGTGCTCCATCTCAATTAAAAATCTAATTTGATAATTAGATTGAAATGATTATATATTATATACTCAACAGGACCCCTCACAGCCTTACTAAGCATGCTTTGATACCAAATTAAAGCAGCTAAAAGCTTAAGTTATACTTAGATTGCACATTTATGATTATATATTATATGCTCAACAAGAAATAATATATATATATATATACCTTGCCAAGCGTGTAAGCAAGAGCAGCACCGGCAACGCCGGCGCCGACGATGATGATATCGGTACTCTCGTCGTCTTTCACCGTCCGGCGATGGCCGTTCACCGGCGTGGTCTTAATGTCAGAAGATTTGCTTTTCTTGACAACCTGTCTTCTGAAGTTGAAAAGCACGAAAAACCCAAGAAAGGAAGCAATCAAACAGCCCAAAACATACGTTACATACCCACCAATCATCATCATCACCATCTCAATATATTCAAGAAAAGAAAATGAAATCTCTCTGATCTCTCTCCCCTCTCAAGAATGGTTTTGGGAAGTGTTGAAGTAGTACAATAATGGTTTGCTGTCCGGACCAGAAACAATGCCAGCTTTTATAAGGAAACTAAATGAGAAAAGGCCATATTAGTAACATGAAATGATGGATATAGTCCAAGGAATAGCATTATAGCATTCATCAACCTCTTGGCCGGGTCAATCCAGCCAATTGATCAAGCTATAAAGTTAAAGTTCGACTCTTAACAAGAATGTGTTATGCCGGCATATTCTTAGTTTGAATCGATCAGCTATGAACAAATTAGATGGATCTTTGTAGTCCTTTACTAGATAATATCACAAAATAAAATTTAATTTACTCAGTGTACACTCTCCAATAGTAAGTGTGGGTTTTCTGGTCAGCCTAATAACCCATTGGTCAAGTCAGAATTGTGCCTGAAATTGTTTGGAGATATAACACTGGATTGGAATATATATAATGCAAAAATTACTGTCAAAGGTCTTGGAATCTTAATTAGTGCAAAAAGATAAGTTAAAAACATGAATCTTGGTACTGGTGCATGAATTTCATTTTTTATTTTTCATTAATAGTTTATATAGTATGGAAGAAATGGAAAGCCATGTGGGTTGGTAGAGCCAAATCAAATAGTTAGTGCTTGTGAACTCTACATCATTACGGATTTGACCAAAATGGATTGGGATTTATACCATAGTTATACCATATACTCGGGTAAACCTTTATACCAGATGTTCACAATTTGAATTCACAATTTGAATTGTGAACATTCAGTATATAAATTATGAACATTCAGTATGTAAATTGTGTATTTTGGATTTGAATCCACCTTGCAAAGTACACCCGAGTCCACGGAATAATTTTCCGGATTTATAATGCTACATATTGTCCACGCATAAATCAAAACTGGACAGCCATTAAAACATTTTTATATGCATTAAGGTTTGAAAACTGCAACATGCAACTGTTAGTAAACATAATCCAAAATTTATCTACTCAGGCCACATGTCAATGGTTTGGTCTTTAACAATCTGTGGGAATTGTTGTCGTTGTTGGTTTATTTTTATTTTTTATTTTTAAATTTTTTTGGTTGGTGTTTTTGGTATGGATTGGATTGCAATATTACAAATTTACAATAAAATAATATTGTCTTGTGGTGCACGACCTTGACTTGCATAATTCTTTTTGCCGAACCTGAAGTCTTTCAAATGATGCGGTTAAGTAATCACTTATATATGTTCGTGATTCAACAAGCATGGACTTTGAAGTAGTTATTTCCCCACCAATAAAACAAAAAATAAAATAAAATACAAATGCCGCTAAAGCGATGGCCATGTTTACCGTAAGCGCTAGGCACCAGTCGGGTGGTAGACTAGCGCCTAATGCCTAGGCAGTCTAGGCGGTGACCTATAAAAACAAAAAAATTGTGTATGTGTGTGTATGTCATACTATATATATATATATAAAATAAAAAAATTAACAAGGCCGACTGGCCTGAGTTAACTCGACTAACTCTATTGAGTTGGGCGAGTTAACTCGGCCGAGTTAGGCACTAAGCGGCCGCCTAGGGAACAATTCGCCTCGGTCTAGGTGCGCCTAGCGCCTAAGCGGTGCTAGGCGGCCAATTTTTGCTACAGTGTTGATGGAGCATGATTCTCGTTGATTAAAAAGTCAGGCGCTTGATTCTTATCAACCTTTCTTTTAATATTTAACTCATATTTATTATATTAGACATCCATATTTGAAAAATTTAACGCATTTATTACATTAGACAACTATATTTGAAAATGGTATGCCAAATACTAGCAAATGTGTGTGTAACATGCTGATTTGATGGCAACAAGCAAGTTGGAAAGTGGATTACTACATTACAATTTATTTTTATTTTTTTAAATCCAACTAATTATAAATTTTCTTCTTTTTAATACGAGTTTAAATATACTACATACTGCATAATTATCAGTTCAAACCTTATTTTAATAAGAATTAGTAATAGTGGTGAGACTATTACAACTAACTCTCTATATTTCCAAAGTTCCCACTCCTTTTTGTTTGATTTTCCTTTTAAAAAAGTGGGCTGAATGGGATTGGCAAAAACTGGTCACTTGACACTTCACAGTCCAAAAATGCAATTATTTCATTATGTGAAAATAAAAGTTTGGTCTTGATATTGCCCAAATTTTATTTTTTTTAATCTGTGAAAAATGAAGAGGGCAGCTTATAATGTTGTCAGTTCAAACTCCAAACAAACAGAGAGCCAAAAACAGATTCATTAGATATTGATAAAAAGTATTTGAAAACAGATTCATGATTTTAGCCTAAAGGGAAACTATTTATGATATTCTTCATGCAATCTCAATCTTTTAAGAGAGAATCATCAAGAACAAATGAACTAAAGTTCCCTTTGATCTTCAGAGCATGGACTGAGAATAATCTGCAATATCATCTGAGGCTCCAGGTCAGCTGAAAGATGGGTTCAGGCTATACCTTTCAGAATGTTTTTCAGCTTTTCATTTGCAGCCACAAGCTCTGCTGCTATTCCGGGTTCATTTGCAGAATGCCCCGCATCACGAACAACCTGATATGGAACAGAAAACGGGAAACAGAGAGCTGAGCAATATTTCAAGAAAAGAGATCGGGCGTGTATGTAGTATACAAGAATCAAGAACAGCTAGAAAACTAATCAAGTGAGAAAGAGTAGAGAGATGGAAATAAGTGATGAATTCCCCGTTTCTTGGTATTGGCCTCGTAAACCAGATCTATTGAATTTTTTGTTACGTGTTCCACCACGCCGCCCAAAAAAAAAAAAGATTCAGTAGGCTTACTGTGAGTTCAGCCTCGGGCCAAGCCTTATGAAGATCCCAAGCTGACATCATGGGACAGCAAACATCATATCTACCCTGCAAAATAAAACAAATGGCATATGTGTGTGTGTTGTAATCAGAAAAGAACGGTGTATTGCAATAAGCCAGCATTCAGATTTCAGAATAAGAATTTATAAACATCTAAGGCCCGTTTACTAACTGAAAATTTTCTCCAGTTTTTTCAGAGAATGGGAGAATAGAAAACAGAAAACATGTTTACTAGCACAGTTTTCCATTTTCAAAACTGAAAATATTTTCTAACTTCAAGTTATATCTTCCTCCAGAAAAGTACCGGAGTGACTCTAAGATTGTGGTTATAGTAGCGAATGGGTATAAAGGAGAAAATAGTTACTAGCAGCTGGCATCACGCACCTGAACAATCATGGTTTTTATGTGCTTTATCTTTTCAAGATTGTCTAGCAGGAAAGAATCCGATGGGAAGAATCCCTTGTTGATAAAGTAGTGGTTCTCGATCCTTGCAAATGCCTGGTGGAGCATAATACGCAAAATCGACAATTTTCAACTTTCAAGGAACATTTACATTTAAAATTCCAGAAGGTTACCAAATTAACTGCTCGTCAAAGTTCTCACCAGCGAAAAGCTGTCATCATCTCCTCTCTTTACGTTTTCTTCATTAGGGAGAAGATGAGCAGTCATCATTTCCCATTTGGTCCATGCCTTAGCTGCTGCATTCTAAAAAAACTTAGAACTTCAGAAAATTGTTTTTAAAAAGTGAAAGTATAATAGGTCATGAAAGATTGAAACAAGGCATGTGTACCATGAAGCATAAAATTCATCTTACTTGTGTTTCGGGATCATCGGAATTTAATCTCTTGTGGTATGCCTCAACTAGGCAACTTCTTTCATTTTCGGGAATCAAATCTCTAAAAGGTTCCCATGCTGCAGCAAACAACAAACAAGTGCAATTGTCAAAGAGAAATCAAATCACTCCGTTGAACCCAATGGAGTGTTGGGAGCGGTAGAGGGGTCGGGGGTTATTAAGCCTCATAACTACAATTTTGGTTCCCCTAGCAACCCTTCCACCGCAATTATTGCTTTAAAAAGTTACTAAATATAAATCTGGTGTTAAAAACCATACCATCGGGAAATATTGCAGCAGCACCACCCTCATAAAACCAATCAATTTCCTTCTTCCTCAATAAAAATATCCCTCTGAGGACCAAGCCAGTAACCTTAAACGAAGTGCAAAAAAGGCCAAGGATAAATTTCCAATTGATTCATACACCTTATAACAATTTAATCTATAATGTTTTGGATTCATTTATCAAAGCTTATAGATCAGAGAAGTCTGAACATGATAGAAAAGTAGTTAACCTTTTCGGGATGTGATTGGCTATATGCAAGAGCAAGTGTGCTACCCCACGATCCACCAAAGACCTGGAAAAATTATAATTGTGAATAGTTGTGAAGGAGCATCTATTGAACTAAATCTATACAATAAATAATTTCTACCTGCCATTCTGGGATTTCCAAGTGCTCTCTTAGTTTTTCAATATCCGCAACAAGGTCCCACGTAGTATTCTCCTCCAAGCAAGCATGGGGGGTACTTTTACCCGCACCTCTCTGGAAGAAGACCATATAGACATGAAAATGATCCCGACTTGAGCACAAAAATTCCTCCTTTAACAAAGCATTCGCATTATTACCTGATCAAATAGAATGATCCGGTAGAACTCAGGATCAAAGAATCTCCGGTTACTTGGTGAAGTTCCACCCCCTGGACCTCCATGGAGGAAAACAACAGGCTGTAAAGCAGAAAACATCTTCAGAACAAATTGCAATATTGATTCGTCAATATATATAGCATAACTAGCAAATTACCTAAAACAGATAACGGTATAGGATTATAGCTTTATTGCATTATGCATTAGCGCAAAGAGGCCAACCACGATTGCGAAGAGAATGTCTTGTGCTAAACTACAGCTATCTAAGGTGGCTATATTTCTGATGAAGTAAAGCAAAAAGTAGCCAGCATGAGCAGCTCAATTGGTCAAAGGGGTAAAGTTTGGGAAGAAGGAACAGGGATCAAGTCTCACCCGCCGCAATGTGGGAGGAACCTGAGGGGCTTCTTGTGCACAGTAAGCAAAGGTCTAGCCTATGTGTTCCTCCAAATGTTATGTCGGGTCGGGGCATGGGGCCTTGGGGTTGGGGATTCAACATTTTGGGAAGAAAGTAAAGCAAAAAGTGTAACTGAATAGAATGCTTTGATGCTTATCCACATGGATGGTCAATATTTTCTTTCAAAGATTAAAATCATGATGATCTTAGCAACCTCATTAAACATCATGTTACAAGTTAATCCACACTAATCATAAACATAGTACATTGGAAGGGGAACAAGGAAGCTCACATGCCCACTGGGATTACCAGACTGCTCCCAGTATATGCTGTGAAGATCAGAAACCTTCAAGAAACCCGTACTATATGGCTCTATTGCCGGGTAAAGACTCCTATTTAATTCCAAAGAATCTTTCTTCAAATCCATTAGTTCCTCCTCAACCTTGAAATCCAGATTCTGAGAACGCAACACTAAATTCCGTCTCCCTACAAACTTACAACAAAACCATGTAATTATTTCAAATTTTCAACCAATAAAATATACATATGAAGTACAAAAACTAACCCGTTGACCTTCCCCTTCTAACAAGTACTCTTATAGGCACCGAACAAAAAAAAGAAAAAGAAGAAGCAAACTTTCTTTAAAAAAACAAATCTTTTCTTCAGTTTTTACAGTACAATTTTGCAGAAGTTCATGATTTTTACCCTTCTGGTGATCGACAACGATGGAATAAAATATTGGGTTACGATAAGGCAACTTTCGTATCAGTTGTGTACGAACTAATGAGAATGAATTTAAAGAGAATAAGATAAAGACCTGAGCGTAGGTTAAGATTTGTCTTGTGGAAGGAGAAGATTGGTTGATGAAAAGAGAGCGGAGAATACTTTCGCGGCGGTGTAGCAGGCGGCGAGTGAAAGTGAAGAAGGATCTTTGAGTGAAAAGCCGTTCCTATCTTCATTTGTTCGGTTCATGACCCGGGTTTATGCTCATTGATTATACCAACATTTTTACCATGATGACACTATTTTCGGATTTTCCTAGATAAGAGAATTCCACCCTCTCTCTCTCTAGGTATATATTTATTTATTTGTATATAGAGATCTCCAATAATGAAATTTTTGATTAAGTTCTTTTCATCTATACGAGCAAAAATTCATGAAAAATAAAATAATTTTATTTAAATTCATCATGTTATTGACTTGAAATCACAATATTATAAGTTTGACTTAAGCGGAATATATTGATCTTTTTTATTTAAGTTGATCAGTTATGAGCAACTTAAGATGATTTATCTTGTTATACTATTATACCGACTAAAATCACAATGGAATGTTTACCTAATACACAAACTTGAATATGATTACAAATTTTTCTCATTACTTATAAAAATCATAAAAAGTTGCATTGGATACTCTAATACACACTATATAAATATAAAATTTATATACAAAGCTGTGTGAATGGGACAAAATGCATTTTAGAATTACATTCCATTCACTTCTAGAAACTAGAATCTTAACTTAAAATATCTAATATCACTTCAGAAGGGCATTTTATATAAGGCTGGACCAAAACTATAATCCTATTGGCTCCGGCACCCAAAATCATAGGACTGAGGTTCCTATTATCACTGGGGAAAATTGGTGCAACATACCAGCAAAGCTGCTAATTAACTCTTGATTTCCCAGTTCAATGAACCCTAGTTTGAACATCCAGAACTTCAAGATTTGGCCTCACAATTTCTCATTATCATCCTCAGAGTTCACAACTATGCCTGTGAGCTTACAGGGGTCAGCATCTTCCAGCATCTGGACTACCATCCTCATGGAAGGTCTCAGTGATGGAAGCCTAGCAGTACAATGCATTGCAATCTTCAGAACCTTGACAGCATCTTCTTTGAACCCTACTGAAAAGCTGGAATCCACCATGTCCACCATGCTCTCTTTGTTTCCCATCAGCCTGCTACAAACCCACTGAGCTATATTATTGTTCTCCCCAAATTCTGGCTCCACCGGCTTCTTCCCGGTCACCAATTCCATCAACACCACACCAAAACTGTACACGTCGTTCTTCTCGTTCACTTTGCTTGTGTAAGCGTATTCTATAAAAGAATGAAATGGAATAAGTAATGTCATTGCATAGAGATATATGGCAAATACATAACAATTGAGTGATGAAGGAAATTCGTAAGTGGTAATCACTATCCCAGAGTATGCACGGGTAAATCCCGCTTTGTGACCTTAGTCGAGACCACAAAAAAAGTAAATCAGTCTAGGTTGCTCATAGTTGACTGATTTAAACATTAGTAGGTCGTGGCTATTAAAACAACAGTCCGACCAATTTGACTAATTTTTTCTCAATAATTAACAATTTGAATGACGAGAGAAACTTATAGCCACTACAACTAAAAAATATTTAACAATTGAGACTAATAGAGGTTATTTACCTGGCGCAATATAACC
>CM008334.1:24256879-24270830 GCA_002525835.2 Ipomoea batatas | reverse complement strand
TTTTATGTAAATCAAATCATCTAAATCTGATAAGAAAAGAAGAATTAATTACTGAAATCGTCTTCTAATTATAGCAAAATTATCAATTTTGGTCTTTAATTATTTATTTTATCTAATTAAGTCTTTCAATTTTAAAAATATTAACTAATTTGATCATCCGTTTATTTAGCCGTCAGAAGTCCGTTTACTCAAGACCAAATTGATAATTTTGTTATAATCAATGGATCATTTTAGTAATTAACTTTTTGATTTAATAAGAGAGGAAATGGTGTATGTGATGACCGAAATGATCTCTTTTTTTTTTCTTTTTTTTTTTTTGAAAACGACCGAAATGATCCTTAAACTATACTAAAGTTGTAAATTTTGTCCATAATATTTAATTAGTAAATAGATGAAATGTGTAATGTCAATAATAACTTAAGAACGAAAAGTAAACATGACCAACAATTAGGGACGAATTCTACGATTTTTATTTATAATTAAACTTATTTTATGATGAGTGTGTAGTAATGTTCACGGAAACTTATAACTAGATTCAGGTAAACGCAACACGTGTAAAAAATATAATACAAACTTATAACCATATATGATACTCTTAATAATGAATCACGCCCCTCTGATCCAATAGCCCTTTGGCTAAGAGGATAAGCTCATAACGTAACGTAACGGCTTGAAAATTCATGATATTCGGTAAGGCTTGGTGAATTGGGGAGGGAAATGAGGGCAGCAAGTCTCCAACTGTAACCATATTAGCAACCACTTTAACGCACTCACTAGTCATGCAAGTAACATAGGCTCATTTAAAAGTACTTTTTTTATATGTCTCAACAAAGAAACTATTTATAAATAATCTATTTTTTTTCTTTTAATTATATGTATTGGAAGATGATAGTGGTTAGACGAAATAGATAGGGTGGAGGTAGTTCAACACTTATTTGGGTTACATTTTTCTTCTTTTATTGCGTATTGCGGAGTGTGTTGGGGGTGCAGAAGTAGCGCCCTCGCAGTACTGTACAAGAGTACATATCATGTACTTTATTTAGAGTTGCATATCAATATGATGATTGTATCCCGGCCTGAATGTTCTACCATCATAATTAATTAAAAAAATAAAAATAACTTCACTCCATAGACACATGCACTACTAAGTCATGTAAATATTATCTTCTTTACTCTCTTTAATTATTTTTTATTGCTGTTGTCATTTATCTCACTAGTACCGTGGTTGTGTGACTTGTGTCTAGAAGCCCCCAATATTTACTTTTGCTAAGTAGATAGATTTTTCAAAGCTGCAAGTCTGCATCACCACTACTAAGCCATTACTTGGAAGCTTTTGTACCATTATTGCTTCCTTTTTTTGACTTCCCACCATTATATTGTTTGTTTGTGGACTTCAAAATCTAATTTGAAAGCTCTATGAGAAGTGACCTTTTACATTATATCATGCATGCATTGGATATTTTGTACTTCCACCATCATCATATTGTACGTCCAAAGATGAATACTTCAAAAGTTTATCACTTTATGACTTTGGTATATCAATTATTGGTACGATCATAAAATAATTTATTATATATTTTTATAAAATTTTGGTACATGAAAATATAATTCGAGAGCGAGAACTTTAATGACATGTTTGGTTAGCTGAAAAATGTTTTCTTTGAATTTGAGGAAAACATTTCCTATGAACCCCTCCCTCCCCCCTCACCCCCCCTCCCTTCACAGTATTTTGTTTTCCATGAAAACATTTCAAACTCACCCAAACAATGAAATTCATATTCCCAGTAATTTTTTTCCACCAACTAAACAATAGAATCCATTTTCTTATGAATTTATTTTTCATGAAATTTTTATTCTATTTCCTATATTTTCCGGCGAATCAAACACACCGTTAATCTATGCATTCGATACTTTTTATTTGGTAGGTGTCACATTCATGATCGGAGACTAAAGACTACAAAAAGGCCAAGCAGAAAGTCAAAGAAAGGATGTACCAGTACCAAAATGTCTTAAGGTACATGAGCGGTTCAAATTAGGATGCTGAAACTTTAGTACACTGTTGACTTACCAATTGCCAGTAATGCCCGCAACTTGTTTTAATGAGCCCACCTCATGTTTTTTCCGTGGTCCAAAAAATCATGTTTGGCCAAGTCGGTTGCATAAGACTGATTTATCTCTTTTGTGATTTAAAAGGATCGTCACATAAAGTTAAAATTTTCTTTAATGCAATTTATCTTTTTTGTAATCGTAAAAAGGATAAATGAGTGAGTGGAACATAACTCTCATATATGAAGACCACGAATTTGGATCTTCCTAGTACAAAGTACAATTTATCTCTTCAATTTACTAAGCACATCTTCGAATAGTGACAGCAGGCTAAAAATTTATGTAGAAGAAACTGTTACACTTTGCTTGGGAAGATGAAAGTTCACAAACTTTTGATACAAAAGATGCCGAGGCTGCTTCATTAAAAACAATTAGCACTATCAATTGTTCAAAATTTGAACAAGATAATGTAATGAACAATTGCCAAACATTATTTACATGCTGGGAGTATATAAAAGAATGTAATGCTGAATTTGCTTCTTCTTCTTCATCTTCCTGCAAGTAACTAGGGTTCAGCAGAAGCCTCTGTTCTTTTTGTCGTCATCGTCGTAATTTCCTCGAGGAGAGACGTTGTGTTTGATTTCTCCACTACAGGGATTGGATGCTCACTATCTTCATCAAATCTGTCCACGCTATGAAGAAAGATCCCTGCAAAATCAAATCAAAGCAAATAATAAGAATTTTTGTTCTTAGCACGGATCGAAGTAATAGTTTTACTACTATAGCCATGGAATTTTCGTTTTTGTTTGTCCATATAGCATGAGCTCTTTAACATGGCACTATAACATAACTACTTTTCTGGTGTAGGGGAGATAAACCCAGACAAAATGATTAAGGATATAAACTAGTTTGAATCCCAGTCTTCTTGATTTGAGTCGATCAAATATGGACAATCTAGGCTGGTTTACCATTTTGTGGTCCTTTATCGGCTAGGGTGACAAGGCAGGGTTACCCGGTGCACACCCTTGGGTAGTGGCTGGCGATTGACATTATAGTTGCATTAACAGCCCGCTTACCAGCGTTTGGTTTATATGGCCATGATTTCAGTAGCTTCTAGCCTATCGAACCTTAAAGTCGAGACTTTTAATAGACATCTAAACAGAAGCACTAACCTATAAACCAAATTATAGCCGCCAAGAACAGAATGGATGTCAAAGCCAAAGCCGTAAACTTCCAATTGTTTACATGATCCTGCAGAAAGTAATATTAGTCAGGAACCACTGCAAATTTGATTGGGACAGGTTCAGGTAGGGGTTCGGGAATGGCTAAACGGGCAGGTACCCTACCCGTTGCCATCCCTATCCATATCGAAAATATATACACACCCGGTAGTTTTAGCTTATAAAAGACACAAAATACTACTGCAAAATGAAACCTAAGTGTGAAGAGCAGTACTATGTGAATAGAACAAACCTGGAGAACCCCCACAAGAGGAGCAGAAGGGACATCTCCGAATATGTGAATCGATACAGTGGACATCGCCATGGATAACGGTCTCAAACTCGGCTTGACACAATGTAGACAAACATAATTTACAGGAGCCTGAAATAGGGAAATTTATGTCATACCAAAGCCATATTCAGGACTGAACCTCTTTACGTAAAGAGCATAAGATGGACCAAAGTCGAGACTCAATACATATAAAACTATAATGCTAGAAGCTGCAACTGCAAAACAACAGATAATAGTATAATACCAATAATTTTGGCCCAAATTTTTTTTTTACCTGAACGGCAAACACAAGCAGTTCTCCAATTGCAAACAGAGCTATATACACATATAAGCTTTTAAAGCAAAAGGCAGCAAAGCAAAATATTGCCCCGAAAAATGTTGCGATAGAGAGAAGCTGCAGTAACAACGACTTCATTAGTAGAAGAGATGGTGGAGTTTTTAGCATTAGAACTCCCCAAAAAAACGGATTGAAAATTAAAAATAAATCGCAACAGAACTCGGTAAAAAATAAATCACGGCAGCATTTACCTTGAAAGCATTGGATAGGGTGGAGGTCATACGATCCAAAACAACGCCACCAACTATAGTTCCCACTATTCCAGATACAACTGTAATGCCACCAAATACCATATCTGCATTGCCCTGCCGAAGAACCAAATATTCAACAATTCTTTTTTCTCTCAGCTTATCTTACATATCAAAAAACAACAATCATCCACAATGTTTGCTAAACGTGTAGAAAATGGATTATTGAATCTACATCTATAATCTCAACAGTCTAATTAAACAGGCTTTTCCACAATGGGCTCGTAGCTGAATAAAAAGGAAACACCAGATTCACGTAACCCAAGAAGAGAACGAAATGGGTGAAATTATGAATGTAAAAGAGACAAAAGAGGTTTCAAATCTTATGTTTCGTAAATCAAAGGCCATAAATTGAAACATACAATTATACAAATGTGTTTTCCGCTAAGAGGCTCTGACAACTTACCATATGGTATATGCTGTAACCAGCCTTCGGTCCCCAATAGGAGTATGCACCTATTACAAAATTATATGCAATATATCCTGCAAAGACATACAAAGTAAAATTAGATTTAAGGCTTAAGCATGAGTGTCTTTGACAATTTGTACCACAAAAACGAATATCCAAGGTATCAGTAATTGGAGTTAACGCAAGGGTGAAAAGCATACCTAAAACATTCACAACGAAAACCTTTTCAACCAACAGAGCTTTCAAATCTTTGAAAAATTCGACAAACTGATTTGAAGACCTGATAAAAATAAGAGACAAGCACCCATAAAAACTAAAGAAAAGGATATGGAGGCCATTTTTGGACCAACTCCATGGCCTCAAGTACAATAATATTTGTCTGGCAAGTAATGGTAGTTATTGTGCAGCTTTCTTCAATCATGAATACGTTTGCTAAGCTACAAAAATACTTTACCCGGAAGCTTTAGAAGTTTCATGAAATTCGCTTCTAGGCAATGAACCACCTTCCCCATTTGAAACAACTGCATTTGTTAAGTTCTGAATCAAATTATGGAGCCAATATGGAGTATTATAGGACAGGGCAAACAAGTTCCAGGAGTTCGTAACATTGAGTAATTTGGTATAATGCAACAGATTCAGTTAAATCCTACTTGTCTTACGAAATTGTACAAGTCCATGTGGTTGAACTCATTAACCACAACCCCACCCTATAGAATTAGCATATAAAATCAATCAATTCCATATATACATCCACATTACCGTTTTCTCGAGAAGCAGCAGCTACAGAAGTTGTTAACTTTTTTGATCCAGCAGGAGAGAACCCTGCATATACTTATTTTCAGAAATGGCTCGAAAATGCAGACAGGATTGGAGTGACATAGTACCTAACATTCACCTTTCAATTGCAATGGTTTCATCACGAAGCCTAAAATAGCAAAGGGAAACATCAAAATCGCTTCAATCCAAAATGCCCAATGCCAAGTTAGATGGCTTCCAACCTACAAAAACAAGACCGTAACAAATTTCACTTACACTGTGCGGGCACATACCACTTAGTGAGCCAATAGGTGCTCAAAATATTAGACAAAGATTTTTCAAAACAGCATTAAGCTCTATAACAACGAAGTGCTTACATACCAGTCCACCATACACATAGCCAAACGCAACCCCACTTGGTATACACATGTAGAATATTCCAAGCCATACTGTTTTCTGATAGAAGGAGAAATTAAGAAGCAACCCATAGTTAATTTTCTTTGGCCTTTTAAAGGTTTTATATCAACAATGTTATTAAAAAAAAAAAAAAAAAAAGAATTTGCCAGCAAGTAAGCTAGATAAATGTTTCAGAGACCTGATAAGTCTCATCATCAAATTAGTGGCAGGCAGAAGCAAAACGGGATGCAACATCTATAATAAGAAACCCTGAACCAAACCTGAGCAGCCGGGGCATTATCATCAATAAATGGAGCAGCAAGACTTATAAAAGAAGCTTCGCCAACACCAACAAACCTGAATCAGGAAGACCAAGAATTATTTAATGAACCAAAAGGATCAGAAACCAAGGAGGGACGTCTTCTTTTTTCGGGGTGGGGGAAAATTGTACTTGTTTGGCCCATGGCTCATAAGATCCTATCTACTCCAAAAAGTATAAGTTACTCCTAAAAGACTCTTAAGGCCAACTAAGAGGTATAAACCCGAAGCTTCACCGTTGAGACTTTTCAAAAAAAGCATCCTTTTAAAATAAGCTCCAAGTATGCCAAACAAAGACTAGGTAACTTACATGCGGCAAATTGTTATCGACCAGAAATTAATTGAAAACCCACATCCAGCAGTTGCAATGGTCCAAACTGACAGTCCAATTCCAATAAGCCTAAATGGGTTGACTCTGCAAAGTTCACAAACATAATTTACGCACTAAGCATGTAAAGTAATTAAAAAACAACAGAGTTTCAACATAGAAGTAAATTGGTTGCCCTTTCAATTCCTTCATTCACTTATTCTGTTAAAAAACTGGGATGGTGGATGAAAGAGATTGAATTATACTAGAAGTTTGGACCAAAAGGATAACAAAATCATGTTTCATGCTAGAGCCTTTCCTCAAAAAAAAACAAAATTAAAAAAATCACAATGAGCATCATAATGCATTGTCTAGGATTTTAGTACCAGCAGAACTTGAAAATAAAATACTGTTCTGTAAATGACATTTATCACCTTTTGGCAAAAGATGCAAATATTGGTGATGCCACAAGGAGTCCAACCATAAAAGCAGATGATACAACACCATCCTGAAAGTTGTTCAAGTTAAAATCACCCCTGTTTAGAAAATAAGATTGTCAGTTAGTAATAGAGAACCCTGCTGAAAAAAAAAAAATGCACACACAAATGTTATAGAGAAAAACTTGTACTCGATTGCTGAAGCATTTAAACAAGTAAAAAAGAGAAGGCAGTTAAACCATTACTTGATGACATAAGAATGGGGCTCAAATAATACTAAAGAATCAGAAATTGTCCAATGTATACTTACTGAATTCCACTTCCAGATGTACATGCACCATCTTTATTACAAGTTCTGCGCTTTCCATTGACACCATTACTTGCTATGGCTCCACGATCCAAATAATTTAGTATGTTGATCACGCAGAAAACACAAAGCAACCTGAGCCATGAGTAACACAACTATCAAGATAAAAATATTAGTAAGGATAGCAGTGAAACAACACTGTGTCTCCCATTTCAACTGACAAAATGGCTATTGTTTCAGTTGGGATCAATCTTAAAGCATGACATGAGTTCTAACATTATTTGAACCCAAATATAAACCTATATTTATCCCTGAAAGTTAGAAATGTAATTTTTCTATACCCTATGGGATTTTTTAAAATTTTTTTTAAATCTTCAATTTCACCACAATTACAACAATTTGAAGAGTCAAATAATCAAACACCATACGAATGATGTCTCCCAATTCAGAATCTTATCGCTGGCGACAAGAAATGACATTTGAGTGAAGGCCAACACAAACCCAATGACTACCAACAAATATTAGTCATTAGAATGCCACTCACAAGTACAAATACACAAATTCTTGGCCACCCAGCAAGCAAAAAAGCACCACCATTCTAAATCTTAAATCTTTTTTCCAGTTTTCATGAATTTTCTTCCCAACGCTTATCCAAATTGGCGCACTAAAAATACCTTTTAGGAGTGAACCAAGACGGCTGAGGCGCTAGCGGCGGTGGAGGAGTTGCAGCTTTAGCCGACTCTACGGGAACAGAAACTTCCACGGCTGGATCCGAGTTGAGTTTCGAAGACGTTGATTCTCCAACAGGTTTTGCACCTTCCTCTCCCATGAAAAAACTTTAGATACTTTTTTTCTGCCTTGTAAGTTGTAAATTAGTTGGCAGAGAGATGGAACTTCAATGACAATGGCGTCGTCGTATCTGCTTTATGTCTTCTTTCTATTTTGTCGATAATCGTCACTATACTAAAGGATTCAGATTGCATTTTATGCAGTTTAGAATTAGTAGGCTACCAAAACTGCGCTGTTTTCTGGATTCTCTATACATTACGCTGATTCCTCTTTATCCTATTTACTGAATTTCTATATTTTTGTCACAGTTTTTCTAAATTTTTAATTAATAGTGGATGAGAAAAAAGTGATGCTCCAAAAATTTCTACTTTGGGCGTGAAACTCGATAAAGAAAAAGACCAAAAACTATATAATTTCTCTGAATTTGGACCCTCAATTATTTGTTTTCCAGTAATAGTTTTACTTTTTTCTACTGCAATAATTTTTCGTAGAGTTTATTATCAAAATAGGTAATATATAACGAAATTATTAATTTGATTTTTATTTTATTTTACTAATTAAGTCTTTTAATTTAAAAATCTTAATAATTTAGTTCTCCGTTTATTTCGAGACTAAATTGATAATATCTTTATAGTCAAATGGACTATTTCAGTTATTAACTTTTTAGAAAAAATGATATATGATGACCGAAATGATCCTTTGACTATAGTAAAATTATTAATTTGGTACCGAGTTAACGAATGTCTAATGGTAAAAAAAATAAAGAATCAAATTAATAATTTCACTATAATTAAAAGAAAATTAATTAAATACTATTTTAGTATCTAAAATTAATTAGTAAATTCATCAGTTGTAAACAAACCCCGACGCGTTAGAACATTTGTTTGACTCACAACATGTTTTTTTTTGTGGGGGGCGGGGACCATCTAGTCATCTACATCATTAGTAATGATTTAAGTACGGTGAATACCAAACAGGCCACGAAAGTTGCACTTATTGGTAGTGTTAGGTAGCTTTGGGACAACTCACTCATGGCAATCACAAGATTTTATGTTCGACTTTTTGTGAAAACTAAAGTCGAACAAAGAACATAAAACCTTGTTCGACTTTTTTTGTAGAAACTATCTATTGGTTGATTATGAACAATCTGGCTGGTTTGCCTCTTTCATATCCTGTTGAGCATAATGCAATCCATGAAAAAGTTGGCAGATTTATGTTAGGATTTGCAGATTAATACATACTAACAATTTCATAAACACAAGATTTTGAGTTTACAAAGAATTTTTAGTCAGAAACACTGAAGCACTCATTATAATATATTACTGGGAGGCATCAGAATTTGCAGGGACAAACTTGAGAGAGATACTATTCACGCAATGGCGCTCGTTTGTTGGGGTAGGGAATCCTTCGCCCTTGAAAACATGGCCGAGGTGTCCTCCACAGGCAGCACATGTAATTTCTATTCTTCTCCCGTCTGGATCAGGCTGAAAACCGTTTGATCAAAACAAATAAGTGTTAGCTCCTCAATAGTTTTGTAAAACGGGAACACATATGTAGTGTGAAAGAAGCTCACGGTTTGATTTATGGCTCCGGGGAGACCCTCGAAGAAAGCCGGCCAGCCACACCCAGAGTTGAACTTTGTTGTGGACCGGTAAAGGGGAGTTCCACATCCTGCACACTCGTACACTCCCGCTTCAAAAAATTTGTCGTATTCCCCGGTTCCTGGGTACCTGTGGAATGTTTAAGAAGGAAAGGATGGCTCACCGCTATTTGCCATGATGCAGCCAGTACAGAATATTGAGACATAGGCATGGCACGTTAAGCCCAGCCCATAAACAAATGAAATTTACTAAGAATACCCTCTATAAACGAGATCCCCCTTGGATTAAAAATCATTTCGCTTTCCTTCTGACCCCAGTTTGGTAGTTAGGAGCTATCATCAATGTTCCCCTAACTCTATTTTCCTTCTACTAATCGACTTTTACTCAGCTAATCAAGGGTTAACCAACTTACCTATTGATTCGAAACAAAATTGTTTCAATCTTGCATAGCAACATAGATGCAGACTGGACCCTTCATAATTCCTACTATCTTTCTTTTCATACAACGGGGAGAAATTGAAATAGGAAAGCTTATGGGGAACGTCATGGTGACTTAGTGGGTGATTAAGCGCAAATAGACAGTGGCAGAGGTCACCGATATCAGCACAGGTTAAGGAAGTTCAGTTACTATTTACCATGGTCAAGGTTATATCACGGGAAGAGGTTACAAGTTGGCTGCAGCAGTTACATATTTGTCTATCTTAGTGGAATCTTTTGGGCTGAGGCACGCAGTGAATCATGCTATGATCCTAGACTACACTAATCGATTAATGTACTATTCAGCAATGAATTTGGATACCCTCCAGCACATATGACCTACCATCAAAAGAAATATGGACAAGGCGTAAAGGCAAATATAATCAAGTGCATCCACATGAGAATGTTTCATGGCACTGCAAACCTTAGACATCACATCGCTAATTTGGAAAGAATTGTACACCCAAGTGGCTCTAGGAGAGTAGAATTGTACACACAAGTGATTCACTGAGAACTGTATCACTAGTGCTGGACCGACATAAAATTAAAACTGGATAGACCTTAGAGTGACTTCACTCAGTACTGTAAAACTATTGCTAGACCAACATTTATAGGTACATCACACAAGCGATATCAAATCCTAGTACAAATCAAACATATATACACGCGAGCCAATTCCGAGTACAAATCAAACATATCTACACGCAATCCAGTGCAGCAACTGAATGACGGTTTCAAAACATTCATATCATTCCATTGAGATAGCTTCATAGCAAATTCATGAAGAGAAGGTGATGTCCATATTCCAAACCTCCATACTCTCACCAAAACAATCTTATCTATATAACTATATTAACCAATTGGATCTCAAACCATTCACTAACCTCCATGTATTCACATTGGACAACAATATCATCAGAAACCTAAGACTGCCATTCATTAATCCATCAGAAACCTAAGACTGCCATTTTTGCATGACAAAGCTAACCAGAATCCCTAACAAAATGGCCATAACTTCAGAAGATGTCTCCAACAAGTATATTTCAGAATACTTTGAATAAATAATAAAATTTGGAGCTCAAATTACTTCAAAGTTGAATTGTTTTCCAGAAATTCGATCAAATAAACAGCCAAATACCAAAGACAACAAAATTGAACAGAACTTACTCAGTCCCCTTCATCCTCAAAATCCGGAACTGTTCAGGAGAGAGAATAGCGCGCCACTCCTCTTCGGACTTCTGAACCGAGCTGGGGGACGCCATGGCTACGAGCCGTGAAGCTCTGAGGCCTCTCTGATGAATCAAACCGCCGAACCCGGAAATGGTGAGACGAATAGACGTAGACGAAGAGATATCGAATTGGGTCCTCTTGGGTAGTGCAGAAATTGGGATAAAGTTACTGGACAGGAATCTCGAAACAGCGGTGGAATTGCGAATGAAGGGTCTAGAATACGAAAATGGGGAAAGTTGAAGGATGTGAACGCCCATTAGATTAGAGGTGATACTGAATTGGGATGTGTTGCGTTTGCTCTGACCTGACCATTTCAGTCCATTATCTTCTTGAAACGATGAGTGAAAATACTACTCCGTACAAGATGGCAAATTATTTTGTGGACCGGGTCCATCTTAAGAACTAATGACTCTATTATATAATTTAAAAAATAATAATCAAATAGACCATCAAACTTTACCAAATTAATTAGGCACATAAACTTTTTAAAGGTGAAATTAAGCCCTTTAACATCTCATTTTCGTACAATAAAGTCCAAAAACATATTAGTAACTTGTGATAGCAGGTTAAAAATAATTTTCGATAAAAAAAATCGCCTGCGACGGCCATGGTCGCCAGAAAAGGCGACCTATGACCAGAATTGGTCGCCTTTGTGGAGAGGCGACAAGATCTGGTTGCCTTCTCGGAGGAGGCGACTATTTTCTAGTCGCCTTCTGGTTTGCCTACGAGTCAAATTCTTTTGTAGTTCATCGTCTATTATTACACAAGAATAAAGTTTATTTAATATACATTACCGAATAGTAATTGTAATTTTTCTTATTATTGGAAGAAAAAAAGATGGGTTAAAATAATTTGACAATTAAAATTTTTATGCATAATTAAAAGAAAAATTAGGTATGTAATACCACACGAAAAGAAAAAGTTATATTTATGTTTTAGACACATTATCTTCTTAGAAACTCACAAATTAATAGTCTCAACTAAACATTTAATTATTTATAATATTTGTATTATATAGTATCCCGTCGTACCAGAAGTTAATATACCATAACATATAGAAATCACTAAGTAGTTGAACTTGAAGATGAGGAACATATTATATTGATGCATGCAGGTTCTTGCCAACTAAGAGGAATAGAAGAATGAAGCAAATTGAGAAGCAAGTTCATGCATCAATTATGGATATAATTGACAAGAGAGTGAAGGCGATGAGAGAAGGAGAAGCTAGTTCAGACGACCTGTTGGGCATATTATTGGAATCCAATTTTGAAGAAATTGAACATGATGGAAACAAGAATTTTGGGATGACCACAAGGGAGGTGATTGAAGAGTGTAAGTTGTTCTATTTAGCTGGGCAAGAGACCACATCTGTGTTGCTTGTGTGGACTATGGTGTTGTTGAGTATGCATCAAGAATGGCAAGTGCGGGCTAGAGAAGAGGTTTTTAAGCTATTTGGCAAAAATAGACCTGATTTTGATGGATTAAATCGTCTAAAAAATTGTAAGTCGTTTTATTATACATAGTTTTTTTTTTTCACTTTTGGCCTATCGGTTATCACTTTTTATTACCTGATTATACTGTTGCATGGTTAAAAACAGGTGACAATGATTTTAAACGAATCTTTGAGGTTATATCCGCCTGTAACATTATTCAGGCGGCTTACTAAAAAACAAACAAAGGTAGGAGATATAACATTCCCCCCGGTGTTCAAATCGCAATACCAATAGTCATGTATCATTACGACGAGAAGACATGGGGCAACGATGCAAAGGAGTTCAAACCACAGAGATTCAGGGAGGGTGTGTCAAAGGTAACTAAAGGGCAACTAGCATTCTTACCCTTTAGCGGAGGACCTAGAATATGTATTGGGCAAAACTTCGCGATGCTTGAAGCAAAAATGGCGATGGCCATGATTTTACAGCGTTTCTCCTTCGAGCTCTCACCATCGTATGCACATGCTCCCACCACCGTCATAACGTTGCAACCTCAGTTTGGTGCTCCGCTTCCCTTGCGCAAAGCGTAGATTCATGCTTGATTGGATTATATTATATGAGACATCATATCATTTGGAGTTGGTTTTGTCTGTCTTAGAGATCAAATGGGTAAAATCTTCACATTTTAATGAATAAATAAAAGTTAGCAATTTATCATTAGTAATTTCATCTCATGTAGAATGCCTAATTATGTGTATGTATTTAGACATTTATACAATGAAATTTACTTAATTAAATAAATTGACTTCTTAACACTAGCTCTAGTATTAAAATTCGAATTAGTTAGAATTAACTGCTACCATGCATGGAAAAAAAATAGAAAAGTTTGCAAAGGCTGCAATTGAGATTGACATTTCAAAACTTTTGCCCATTCAAAAAATAAAATTAATTGACTAAATATACTCAAATAAGTTGTCAATGATTAAATCTTAAAATGACACCAATGCCCAACCTATAGTTTCATTTATTTGACTTTTTTTTTTTTTTGAGGAAATTTGACTTTTTTTTTTTAAGTACTCCATATATTTCTTTACTAGCACGTGCAAGTGTGCAACCCCGACCATTTGCCCATATAAACCCGACTTATTCAAATGGAGTAGCCGAGTAGGAGAAATGGAGTGTGGGTCCAACGCGCCTGCCGAGTTCGTCAAACTCCAACCACCTTATTATATACTCCCTCTGTCCCATTTTACCTGTCCTATTTACTATTCATTGGTCAAACTAACTCTTCCTTATTTGCTTATTTTCTTTAGTAATTTTTTATTATTTTTAAATTTAATTTTTTGTG
>CM008334.1:24241690-24251942 GCA_002525835.2 Ipomoea batatas | reverse complement strand
AGGGAACCCTACGGAGGGGTTGCTCCGTTTTTGTTTTTTGTTTTTGTTTTTTTTTTTTAATTTTTTTTCAATTTTAAATAGTTATTTAATTTAATTTAATTTAATTTAATTTAATTTAAATAATATTTCTAATTTCAATGCCTTTTTAAAAAAAAAAAATTAATTCCAATACCTAATCTTTTGTGTAATTAAATTTCTTAGTCAACATTGTTATTTGTGAGATGAAACTATTAGTAATTTGGATAGAAGATTTTTTTAGTTACAATGATCAAAATCAAAACCATTTTTTTTTAGTGACAATGATCAAAATGAAAGCCATTTTTTTTAGTTACAATGATCAAAATCAAAGCCAACAACAGTATGAGGTATTTTAAGTTATTATTTGTATGAAATATATTTTATTATATATCCAAATTCATTTGTATTATCTATATTATATTCTATCAAACATTATTAATGAATTGTTATTTACTTCTATATATACTGTCAAATATTATTACTAAAATTAAAGTCGTTATTTGTTTGCATGTTTAGAATGAAGATGCAATTGAACTTCATGATGACAATGGAAATAAAAATGATGATCAGAAGAACCCAAATCTCGAGGTTGCATGCGAATTTTCTACTGAAATGGTAAAAGTATAATTAACCTATTATAATTTATATATATTTTTATAAATATAAAAGAATATTTTATACTTGCATAGTAATTTAATTATTAATAAAAATAATTATTTATTAGGCGTTCATGTCTCGCGAAGATTTAATTGAATGGGTTCAAAGAAGAGGTCAAGTTCTCGGATATGTTATTGTGATCAAAAGGTCCCAACAAAAAAATCTTGCAATTATATTTCAGTGTGATCGTAGTGGTATTTACGAGCCAAATCTTCGCGCCTATTTAGATTTAGATTTTTTTTTGGCTCGTAAATACCACTACGGTCACACTGAAATATAATTGCAAGATTTTGTTGTCGGGATCTTTTGATCACAATAACATATCCAAGAACTTGACCTCTTCTTTGAGCCAATTCAATTAAATCTTCGCGAGACATGAACGCATAATAAATAATTATTTTTATTAATAATTAAATTATTATGCAAGTATAAAATACTCTTTTATATTTATAAAATATAAATATAAATTATAATAGGTTAATTATACTTTTACCATTTCAGTAGAAAATTCACATGCAACCTCGAGATTTGGGTTCTTCTGATCATCATTTTTATTTCCATTGTCATCATGAAGTTCAATTGCATCTTCATTCTAAACATGCAAACAAATAACGACTTTAATTTTAGTAATGATATTTGACAGTATATATAGAAATAAATAACAATTCATTAATAATGTTTGATAGAATATAATATAGATAATACAAATGAATTTAGATATATGATAAAATATATTTCATACAAATAATAACTTAAAATACCTCATACTGTTGTTGGCTTTGATTTTGATCATTGTAACTAAAAAATGGCTTTGATTTTGGTCATTGTCACTAAAAAAATGATTTTGATTTTGATCATTGTAACTAAAAAAATCTTCTATCCAACCATCCATGCCTTATAGATTGTGTGATACATATACAAAATAGACACATATATATAGAGTCATATGAGTTCACTTAGTATCCTCTGCCGCCCAAATTACCAATAGTTTCATCTCACAAATAACAATGTTGACTAAGAAATTTAATTACACAAAAGATTAGGTATTGGAATTAGAATTTTTTTTTAAAAGGTATTGAAATTAGAAATATTATTTTAATTAAATTAAATTAAATAACTATTTAAAAATTGAAAAAAAAAATATTAAAAAAAAAAACAAAAAATAAAAACGGAGCAACCCTCCTGAGGTGTTCCCTGTTTTGTTTTTTGTTATATATATATATATATATATATATATATATTAAAATTTTAAATTGTTATTCAATTTAATTTTATTTAAATAATATTCATTCCCTTTCAAAAAAAAAATAATATTCATTCCATTCCAATACTTTTTTTTTAAAAAAAAAATCTAATTTCAACACATTTTTCTTTGTGTAATTAATACAGTTGACCATGGTGGTGTAATAGCCATATTTAATTTATACCCTTATTGTTATTTATACCACCAATAAAATTATTGAAATTTGTAATCTTTTATAAATTTCAATGTTATTTGCACCATGGGTAGAAATAACAACACCCTTTGTAAAACATTCATTACAGTTCATCCTATTGCATGCATGGATATTTTGGATATTTTAGTTAAAATTGAAACAATAAAAAAAGAGTTAACCACTAAAAATGAAATAAATCAATGTCAAACATATAAAAATATCACCATAATCAATAGACCAATTGTGAAATAAAATTTTAAAAATAATCATCCAATGAAAAGGTTATTATACCATAAAATGTGGGAGGAACAAACCGTGAAATTACTAAAGTTCAAAATCACCAATTTATTTATAAATTATTATTATTATTGATGGATTTAGCATGAATGAAATTACTTCAAAAAAATTGGAAAAAAAGAACTCCAAAAAGTTGGAAAAAATATTAACATGATTGTTAACCCAACTACTTAGGACCGTTGGTAAGTAGATTGTTAATGTAACTACAAGAGTCAATCTCTACAAGTGCAAGTCGGACTAAATATATATTAGTTTCATAGTAACGAGGATACCAAATGTCATATTTAAAAAAAAAAAGTGGTTGTTTAGGAGGTGAGAGAAAAAAGAAGTAAAAAAATTTAGTCTTTTATATATATACAAACAAGGCTAAGTTGAATTAATTGTATCTCACAAGATATAAATATTAGTGTAATGCATGAAAGNCTAGAGCCTACCCAATCATCAGTTCCTTCTTCCCCATCATCGCCAATCGGCGCTGGATTGCAGATGTTATCAACTATAGCGAAGGAGGAGGAGGAGATGGGAGAAATCCGAAGTCGATCGATCTGGGAAGAAATTGTCTGTAGCAGAAACATCGGGAGAAACAAGGACCGTGAGATTGTGCGTGGATGGCATGTGATTTACCCGTGTAATAAAAGATCCGACCCGTCTCACGGATTGAGACCCGTGAGACGGTCTCACACAAGTTTTTGCCTAAAAATGGGTAAAAGGGAAATTGTATTTTTGGTTCTCCTACCGGTGGTACAAACTTCGTCCCTAGGTTATATGTGTGACCATTTTTAACCTATAAATTATGCATGGTGTGGTGATATTAGTCCTTAAAGGACCAAAATAACCACTTTATTAAGTAACAAATTGCTAGTAAAAATAGTCCTGAAAGACTAAAATCGTCACTTCGTACATAACTTAGAGGTTAAAGATAATTACGCATATAATTCATGAACTAAATTTGTACTATGTGTATAACTGAATATCCAAAAATGCAATTATCTCAAAATAAAATTATAAAATAAAATTTGCAATAGTTATAAAGATTAATAATAATTATAATAAAAAGATGTAAATAAATAATTTTTAACTCGTAACTTGTTATAATAGAAATAATTACATAAATTGATAAATATAATTCAAAACTAAAGAAATTGAAGAAACATTTTTATTTATTTTTGAATATGGGTCAGGCTGAACCAAAATTTTTATTGTTTGGTTTGGCATTGCCAAATTCATATTTAATAAGGAATTGACATATGTAATGATTCTTATCTAAAGATGCATTTAAGTTAATGGGAGCTAAAGTGAAGCTAAGGAAGATGCAATACTTATTAGACACTTAAAAAGTGATATTTTCAATTGTTTTAATCACATGAGCAAATCAAGGCAAAAATAGAACAAAAAAGTATGAAGTTGTAATTCTCGTTGAACATGAACACTACTTCACATTTTAATCATATTTTAGTGACAGGGTAATTGGGTACCCAACCCGGAACCACGGGCAGGACCCAAAGGCAAGACAACGGACGTCCAACTAGCCGTTCAACGCTTCACTCCTCAGCATCAATGCTCAACGGCTCCTCGGCTCCTCAGCTCCTCAGCATTAATGCTCAATGGTTCAGCTCCTCAGCATTAATGCTCAACGGCTCCTCAGCTCCTTAGCATTAACGCTCCATTACTGAGCCGCGAAAGATAAAAAGGCTCACAACACTTGTAGAGACACGGCACTTGAACTAGACAAAAAACACACACTGAGCATTGTACTGCACTCAAACACTGTATTCAACATACTATAGAAATAACAATACAAAAATATACTGGTAACATTATTACCGGCATTTAGTATATGAATGTTCAAATTGAGCAATTTTTGCGTCTTTTGGAAACCAACTCAAATGGCTACAACTTTGATGCAAATTAGGATAATTATGATGTTAAAATTATCAAAAATGGCAAGGAAGTGATTCGATCAAGTTGTATGTGCCAATGGACAAGCGTCCATGAGGCAGTCCATTGTTGCTCCATTTCTTCAAGTTAAATTTCATTCCTCCAAATAAAGGATGAGTGTTTATATCGCCATATTTGAGCTAGCACCAACGTACTCTGCCATCTATTTATATGCAATTTGAGCTCTTTTTTCATTGTTCTAACCATTTGACGAACCCTAACTATTTTTCACCTTTCCAATCATATTTTTTTGAAAAATTAGTATAAATTAGCATTTTTAGAGACTATTTTGTGGTGTGTGTGTGAGTATAGAGAGAGAGTAAAAATCAAATGAGATCACTCTTCCCGTGAGACCCTTCATAAATGCACAAAATCTACCTTGTGTGCATTTGTGTATAGTAGTTTGTGTACATTTATGAAGGTCTCACGAGAATATGTGGATGCACTTGAATATATATATATATATATATGGGGTCCACTTCCATTTTTGGGTCGGGTTAAAGTGGATCGAGTTCTTTGTAGTGAGTCGAAGAAATCGATATAGTGCACACTCAAAACAGATAATGGGTGAATGAGAAATTGATTCTCAAAGTAAACTCATTTGAGTTGGAAAATGAAGGTTGAAAGTCTTGGAAAAAGTTTTTATCCACGTTGGAAACGAAAGTGGGTTTGCACTAATATATTTACAATACCCTTTCGCGCGTGGGTGCGTGAGGGGTTGCAAATCAAATCTCAAAATAAGCTTGGAAATGTTTGACTCGTGTTCACCTGCATTCTGCGTACACGAATGTCGTTCGAAAAATGACAGACCTTGATTGCTAAGTTATACCAAATTTCCACCTCAGAGTTGATGTATGTCCGAAAAGTGATAGGGTCCATCGTGAGGTGGAGTTAATCCACCATAGGGATTACTTAATAGTAACTTATCAGTCAAACCAAGAAGTGACTCTGTTACAATGTAGTTACATTATTTATCAAACATCCCATTATATACTTATTGTATAACTAGTATTTTGTACGTGCGATGCGCGAAAATTTATGCCCAATATTAAAAAATTAATAAATACCAATAATTAAAATATATCATTCGAATTATATATACACAAATAATATACGTATTTTATACACACATACATGATTTACCATTCATAGAATTTAATTAAAATATAATCAACCATTAAATTAATTATATAATGATTTTAATAAAATGATAATTAAAGAATATGAAAAAGATATGATAGATATAGGTGTAGGGTAATAATGGTGGATTTAAAAAGTAACGGTGTTATAACAGTGTAAGGGTAATTTTGTATAACAAGAATATAGTAGGAACAATTTTGTCTAATAACATTGAATTGTACAACATTTAAAGTAAAATGTATATATTTATTAGCATTAAAAAAAAATAGACATAAATCAAGGATATAACCTTGATTGAGACTTATTATATTTTTAGATTAGATTTAGATTAGATATAAAAGCATATACTTTTGAATTTTGAAAATGAATTAATACATGCACGAAATTTCAACTTAAACTTGTCTAGACAGCCAATTATATCACCAACATCCGTCATAATAGTCGGTGCGTTATCAATCATATTCATTAGATTGTCAATGTAATATTTTTCAAGGCCGGATTGGCAAATTTAATGCATTTATATGATGAATATAGATAATATATATGATTGAAGATTTGGAGGTCAATAGTGGAGGATTAATAGTATTAAGGCTGAACTTTATATACCTATTCAATAATGTTCAAATGAAATTGAACTTCTCGACAGTGGTTAGCGTCACGCAAACTACGGATTTGGTGATAATTATATCATTTTTATGAGCTATATAGATTAACGTGACATATTGTTATTAATTAATTTTTAAAATATAAATTAATTAATGATAACATGTTATTGTAGTATTATGATTTTAAAAAATTGTACCAATGAAATTTTATTAAAGTGTGTGTGTGTGTAAAATATTTGTCTACATTATAATCATGATATGTTATGTGGGGTAGAAATGACTTAATAATTGTTGGACCATCAAAATTAAATGAATAGATAGATGCACTTTCTTGAGATGGAGGTCAGGTCCCTTAATAAATTGACATTGTCTCGAATAAATAATAGTAAACAGGCAAAACCTTATCCATGTTAAGCATATATATAATATATAAATGTAAATGTCCAATTCAATTATCAGTTTAGACTTTTAGTTGGGATGAAACACATGCTTTAATTTGGTATCAGAGCCAAACTCCGCGTGAAAGGTCATGTGTTTGAATTTTTGCGTCGCCCAATAAAAAAAAGACTATGATTCACATGTTGTTTGGAACTCATCAAAAAGTAATCGGCTCGCACACGTGACCGGGAGACATGTTGAACACACACACATATATGTATATATAATATAAATGTAAATGTACAATCCAGCTATTAGTTTAGACTTTTAGTTGAGATGAAACACATGTTTCAATTATCCATAATGGATGTGAATTTTTGAATGCATAATGTGAACAATTTATTGATATTTGGTTCACATTATTAATATTTGGTTGTCAATTTCAAATATAATTATGGACTACATTTCCTTCAATCAATAACCACCAAGTAGCAGCTTGTAGCAAGTCCCCTCAAGCAAAAGGGATATGTGGTGCAAGATAAAGCCGTAGATGAACTATACTCTATCCGTCTCGAAGATATATCGACAATGCAACTTGGCAAAATGTCAACTTACATTTTTTTTTCTTAAAAGTAAAATTAAATAGTTAAAAGACAATGCATTTTTTATATTCCATGTTATATTTTTGAAAGTTTTACATTTTTAATTTCTCAATTATTTTCTTCTAGTCATTTTAATCCTTCACTTTTTGTTGTTATAATATACTCCTAACTTTTCAAAAAGGTTGCAATTGTAATCCTTAAAGCAACTTAACAACGACGTTAACCTATTACCTATATAGAGTTTTACTTAATATAAGGATATTTTAGTAATTTTATCTACAATCTCAGTATTACATATACATAATAGAGATCTTGATTTTAACTTGTTCATGCAAGGAAAACTAGGAATGATGTATTAGATCACAATTGAAGAGAAAATATTTGTTAAAAAAGATTGTAAATTCTCTGTATTTTGCATATGAAATACTAAAACTGAATAAATTATAAAGGAAAAAATAATAATAATAATTTACTAAAATATGTAATATGAAAAAAGAAATAAAGATACACAAAATTTAAATGATCTTAATATTTTGGATAAACTATAGTGAAGACAGAATCAACTGTAATGGTGTAATTATTAGACTGAGTTTATTAACTTTCGAAAAGTTGATATAAATTCAAATATTACAATCCCAACATGTAATTACAGATTCAATACTTAATGAAGATTATAGTATGAAAATAGTGAAGAAGAAGAGTCTTTGTAACTCGGAGCTACAACTCTACAAGAGTAAATATTTGCATTGAATAAAGTTTCGAGTTTCTTTTTTGAATGTTCCAAAATTTCTTTGTAATAGCTAAAGATCTTATGATCTAGTGGCACCCAGTTGCACCTTCACATGGGAGGGTGGGTTAGTAAATGAAGTAAGTCTAGCCGGGTATTTGAGCTTGCTTGTCTTCTAACCTTCCCCTAATCTATTATAAATACTTATTTTCTTGTATATCATAGTTAGATTAATCGAGCTATCTATCAACTTCTAAACTCGGAGAGTGAAATATTATTTATCCCAACTATAGTGTATTTAATTACGACTGCTAAAGTATGTTCTTAAATCTCAACTGTAACAGGGTGTTTGGTTGGAATGAAAGAATTAGGATGGAAAAGAATTTTAATTCAATAAGAAAAATAATAATGTTGGAATAGAGTGAGAATTCAAATTACATTGTTTGATAGGAAAGATTAATATAATTATTAGGAATGAGAACGAAAGAAGTGGTATAAAAATTAAAATGTCATTGCGTAATAATAATACTAATAATAATCAAAGGATAAAAAAAATCTTTTTATTTCTTTTTTCCTTTTCTTTTCCCATTAAATTATAATTCATATAGGAAAAGATGAATTACAATTCAACAAGATGAGAGAATTGCGCCAAAGACCTTGTGGTCAAGTGGCATCCCGTGTCTCGATTAATACTCCCACATGAATGATGGGAGTGGGCTCGAGGTTGAGAAAGTAGCTATGAACAGATACTACATTCTAACAGAGTCACAGTGAGTACTCAAAAAGAAAGCTTAAACCAAACATAACATTGTGATTCAAGTGACAAAAAAATTATGTTAAAATTAAATTGTAAATACATCCAACCAAAAACCCATCAATAGTGACTAGTGTGCCGCCCACGAGAAAATGTCTATCCACGTGGTTTCACTTTCTATGGCAATTATTGTAGGTTGATCCACCATATGCAAGAGTAATCAAATCTTAGATATAGGGAACACCGCACTTTTGGCGTTGAATTTTTTTTTCTCTTTTAAAAATTTGGTTTCTATAACATACTATCTTTTGTTTCCAAAAAAAGTTACCGTAAGTTATCTTAATTATTTATAATATTACATTTTTAGTCACTAGTTTTATATGATTGTAAAACTTTATTAATATATGATGTTATTTTTATAATTATAATCATATTAATATTCACGGTTAAAATGACGTTCACATGGAAATAATGAAACTTTAATCATAGATATTGATTCTAAATTCTAAATGACAAAAATAATCTCATAACAAAAGTTTACTAATGGAGTTTGATAATTATATAATAGGAGGGAGTGGAAGTGCAACATGTAATAGACAATTACGGGACTTAATATGTTTAAATCAATTAACATTGACCAAAATTTTAAAAGTGAAACAAACTATGGACCAAAAATGTTACTTTCCAATTAGATATATTTATTATTTAATACTCCTTTTGTCTCATTTTATGTGTTTGGTTCGGTTAACGAGATTTGACTGAAGTTACTTTTAATTTAATTATTCATAATATTAAGTTTAGTATTATATTAGTATATAAAATTTATATATTTAAAAACTATATTAAAAGTATTATTAAACACAATCAAATTTAAAAATAATTTTTAAAAATTACTAAAGAAAATAAACAAAAAGAAAGAATTGGTTTGACCAATGGATAGTAAACATGACACTTAAAATGAAACAGATGGTGTATACATGAGGATTAGGGTCCACAAATTATATCGTGGATCAGGTCCACCATGCAAATTATATCGTGTATTAGGGTTCACTATGTACATATAATTAACACATTATGTATTTATGTTTATGCCTTATAATCCTAGTCAGCAAAAGACCACAATGAGGTAATTAACCAACTTAAATTGCTCATAAGTATGGTTTACTGGGAAGCTCACCGTCATTACCTGTAAGTGTCCTCTAGGTGAAACATACTTGTAGCCTTAGTCGACAGACCACAAGGTCATAAACCATCCTAGGATCTTGCAAGAAGTTAAACTTGGAAGTTCATGATTACCAAACTAATTGTCTCACCAACTTGGTTAGGGTTACTCTAAGTTATCTATGGTTGACCAATTCAAACTAATAATGTCAAAGGGCAGTTATTACGGAAATCGAGGTTGAAATTTTATGGTTATCAAATCAATTGTCCGACCAACTAATTAAGTTGGAGTACGTGCCCAATAGTTTTGTAACATTTTATTGGAAGGAATTAATTAATTAACGCTAGAAGGATATAAATAATATACTTAATTAGTTGTAGCCATATGTGTTTAAAAATTAAACTTCCAATACTGAACTTTTGGAGGTTGTTGAGAAGAAACAAAAAAAGTCTTAAATTAAAGTCTAGACATGCAAGCCAAAGTCTCCATTATAGATTTATAGTGACGTTGGGCATTTTGAATTAATAAAAATAAAAAA
>CM008334.1:24205537-24224652 GCA_002525835.2 Ipomoea batatas | reverse complement strand
ATCATGTGTTTTGTCATAACATTGCTTCAATATAATATTTGATATGTTATAACTACCTATAACATCATTCTAAAAATTAAGAGAGTGGGTAAGTCTGGCGGAGCATTTGAGTTTGTCTTCTAAGTTCTAACCTTCCCTTAATGTACTATAAATATTTATTTTCTTGTATATCGTAGTTAGACTAATCGAGCTATCGATCAACTTCTAAACTCGGCGAGTGAAATGTTATTTATCCCAACTAAAGTTTATTTAATTACGACTGTTAAAGTATGTTCTTAAACCTCGACTTTAACAAGGCCTTTGGTTGGAAGAAAGGAATTAGAAGGAAAAATAATTATATTCAGTGAGAAAATAATAAGATGAGAATAAAGTGGGAATTCAAATTACATTGTTTAGTAGGGAATAATAGAATTATATTACGAATGAGAACGGAAGAAGTGATATAAAGACTAAAATGTTTTTCTGTAATAACAATACTAATAATAATCAAGGGTAAAAAAATCATTTTAATTTCTTTCTTTTTTGAGTACTACTGACTCTAAAATCATTTTCTTTCTTTTTTGAGTACTAATAATAATCAAGGGTAAAAAAAATCATTTTCTTTCTTTTTTGAGTACTACTGACTCTAAAATCATTTTCTTTATTTTTTGAGTACTACTGACTCTGTTACAATGTAGTATTTGTTCATAGCTACTTCTACTTTCTTAACCTACTAAGGTATCAAAGAGCTAACAATTGCCTCTACTTCTACTTTCTTAACCTACTGAGGTATCAAAGAGTTAACAATTGCCTCAACTGAGACTCAAACCCACTCCCATCATCCATGTGAGACTGTTAACCGGGACACCGGATGCCACTAGACCACAAGGTCTTTCCTTTTCCCATCGAATTGCAATTCATATAGGGGACGGTATGAATTGCAATTCAACAAAATTAAATGAGGGGATTGCAATTCCCTAAAACTAAACGTTGTAATTTGAGTTAGCCCAAAGAATTGTATTGTAATTGAATTGTAAATACGTCCCACCAAACACTCCATCAATAGTTTGCCGCCCACCCCTGCCTCTCCCTCCCCCGCGGAGAAGAAAATGCGCAAATTTTACTGTGGACCGCGCATCAAAACGACGTTGTTTTGATTAATGAAAACAGACGGACGAAACGGCCTCCGTTCCGCGTAACTGCAGTTGTCTTTCAACACAACTATAGTTCCAAACGGATGAAACGGCTTCCGTTTCGAACAACTGTAGTTCCCTTTCAACACAACTGCAATATGAGTCATGACCATGGTCCACGCTATAACAACTGGAGAAAATGTCTATCAATGAGGTTTCACTTTCTATGGCAATTATTGTAGGTTGGATCCACCATATGCAAGTGTAGTCAAATCTTAGATATAGGGCAAATTATTGCATGGACCATGGTCCACACAGCTGTGTGGACCATGGTCAATGCAATAATGATTGTAGATATAGGGAACCCCGCACTTTTGGCGTTGAATTTTTTTCTCCTTTAAAATTTTGGTTTCTATAACATACTATCTCTTGTTTCCAAGAAAAAGAATAAAAAAAAACGTTTCTGTAAGTTAAGTCAACTTAAGTATTTATAATATTACATTTTTAGCCACTAGTTTTATATAATTGTGAAATTTTATTAATATATGATGTTATTTTTATAATTATAATCATATCAATATTCACCATTAAAAATTACGTTCACATATAAATAGTGAAACTTTAACCATAGATATTGATTCTTAATGACAAAAATAATCTCATAAAAAAAAGTTTACTAATTGAGTTTAATAATTATATAATAGGGGGAGTGGAAGTGCAACATATATAATAGACAATTAAGGGACTTAATATGTTTAAATCAATTAACATTGACCAAAATTTTAAAAGTGAAACAAACCAAGGACAAAAGATGTTATTTTCCAATTAGATATATTTATTATTTAATACTCTTTTGTCTCATTTTATGTGTCTGGTTCGGTTAACGAGATTTGACTGAATTTATTTTTAGTTTAATTATTCACAATATTAAGTTTAGTATTGCCAAGGGCCTTGTAGTCCAGTGGCATCAAACCCTTCCCTGTATACGGGAGGTGGTGGGTTCGAGCCTCAGTGGAGGCTTTGCTGTCTCTTTGTTCTTTAGTAGGTCTCTCTGTAATAGAGACAGTAGCATTCAAAAAAAAAAAGTTTAGTATTATATTAGTATATAAAATTTATATATTTAGAAACTATATTAAATGTACTATTAAACACAATAAAATTTAAAATTAATTTTTTTAAAAATACTAAAGAAAATAAGCTAAGAAAAAAGAATTGATTTAACCAATGAATAACAACAACAATAATAAATAATAATAAAGAAGTAAATCTAAGTCCCTTGACGCTGCTTCGTCGTTTAATTCTTATTCTCACTGGTATCTCTTAAATATTTTATTTGATTTCTTTATAGCTTGTTCTTTACTTTGCACTTTTGTAATTTGTTACAATTGTTCTTTACCTCACAATTAGTACTTAGTAGTATGTTTGGACTTTGAATTGCTATTTTTGTTATATAATATAGATTTTTGGACATGAATAATGTGATAGTATGTTTGGAAAATTAGGAAACGCTAAAATTTGTGACTTAAACCGAACCGAAACCTAACCGTTTCAAACCGAACCGAACTCTAATGTTAAAACGGATTGCTTAAATTTTTTAAAATCGAAAAACCGAAACCGAAAAAATCCGAAATGCCCAAATTGGAGATTCCTTTAATAGTAATGTCTATATATAGTGGCAATTGGCCAATTACCATGGGAGCACAAAATTAAAATACAAAGAAATCTAAAGTAGTGGAGTATATCATACCTGAAATGGGGTCTCTTCTTCTATTCATTTTCCTTTTATTACCACCATTGATGATCTTCGTGTTCTTCCCAAGAAAATCAAAATCCTATAAGCTACCTCCGGGGCCTCGTGGCCTGCCGATTCTAGGCAACACGCTAGACCTAGGACCCGAACTGCACAAAACAATGGCAGGGCTGAAACAAGTGTACGGCCCTGTCGTTTGGCTAAGGATAGGCACCATAAACACCATGGTTATCCAAACCGTCGAGGCCGCTACAGAGCTATTCAAGAACCACGACGTTTCCTTCGCGGATCGCAAAATCGGCGACGTCAGCAGGAGCTACAATTACGCCGACGCCTCTCTGGCGCTAGCCCCCTACGGGGCGTTCTGGCGGGTGCTACGGCGGGTCTGCAGCGCCGAGATGTTCACTGGCCGGAAAATGAACGACACGGCGGGTATTAGGAGAAAGAGCGTCGACGACATGCTTACGTGGATTGAGAAAGAAGCGCGTGGCGGTAGTGTTGAAGTGGCGCGTTTCGCTTTCCTGGCGTCGTTTAACATGCTGGGGAACGTGGTGCTGTCGCGTGACTTAGCGGATCCTGACGCCGAGATAACCTCGGAGTTCTACAATGCAATGATGAGAACGATAGAGTTGTCGGGGCGTTCCAATATTTCCGACATCTTCCCGTGTCTTAGGTTGCTTGATTTGCAGGGATTAAGAAGGAAGATGACTCGCGAGACAGGGATAACAATGGGAATCGCTTCATCGTTCTTGAAGGAGCGCATGAAGGAAGGTGCTGATGACAGAGAAAATCCGAAAGATTTCTTGAGTGTACTGCTTCAATTCAAGGGCAAAGGAAAGGACGAACCGGAGAAGTTTTCAGAACATGAAATTCTTGTACTCATTCTGGTACGGTAATAATTAAGTCCTTTATTAGTTTCTAGGAAAAAGTGATAAATAGACTACTGAACTTATAATTTTTTGTGTAATTGGACCATTAGACTTAAAAAGTGTGCAATTCAACCATCAAACAATCAAAATTTGTACAATTGGAGCATTTTTATAAAAATTTTCTAGTAAAATCCAATTATATTACTAACATATATGTATTAAGAGTGACATTTTCTTCTACCATACTAGTTGGGAGTCAATATTGAAATGTTTTTAACTCAAATTGAATTAAATTTTTTTGTTAAAATGGTCCAATTGCACAAATTTTACTTGTTTGATGGTTGAATTGCACACTTTTTAAGATCAATGGCCCAATTTGACACTTTTTCCTAGTTTCTATTATCCATTGCACAACTAGCCAAATTAGTCAGACTAGAAAAAGCCTAGTTAGGATTAGTTTTGATATCAAATTAAAACATGTATTACATCTCAACTAAAATTCTAAAGTTAATATTTAATATTAGGGAAAAGGGTCAAATAAGCCCTCCAACATTACCTAAGGAGTCAATTAGCCCCTGAACATTTTAAAGTAGCAATTAAACCCTTAAACATTGTATTTTGAAACAAAAAAGCCCATAAACCTGTTAATGACCTATGATCACAGGTCATTAGAATTCCGGCCAAATTTCCGGCACAAAAGTCACCGGCGACCATCGAACGGTCGCCGGTGAGAGAAGGCAACCCGCCGGTTGCCTTCTCACTGGGAAGGCGACCGGTCGCCTTCTCACTGTGAGAAGGCGACCTTCTGTGTCGCCTCGGTTGCCTTCTCACTGGGAAGGCGACTACTGGGTCGCCTCCTCACCGGAGAAGGCGACCGCCTTCTCACTGTGAGAAGGCGACCTTTTGTGTCGCCTTCCCAGTGAGTCACTGGCGACCGTTCGATGGTCGCCGGTGACTTTTGTGCCGGAAATTTGGCCGGAATTCTAATGACCTGTGATCACAGGTCATTAATAGATTTATGGGTTTTTTTTGCATCAAAATACAATGTTTACCGGTTTAATTGCTACTTTAAAATGTTCACGGGCCTAATTGACTCCTTAGGTAATGTTGGAGGGCTTATTTGACCCTTTTCCCTTAATATTATAGTATTTATCTTACCATTTTGTGGCCTAGAGTTCAGTTTACAGGTACACAACCTGGAATAGTGACTACAATTTTCCTCCTAATCCCATGATCAACTAAAATCTTGGTTATTATTGTTGCAGGAGATGTTTATAGCGGGCACAGAGTCGACAAGCAGCTCGGTGGAGTGGGCAATGTCGGAGCTTCTGAGGAACCCAGAAGCAATGGAAAAGGCGAGAGCAGAGATTTCAAAGGTGGTCGGGTCAGAAAAGAAGTTGGAGGAGAGTGACATCGACAATCTGCCATATCTACAAGCAGTGGTAAAGGAGACATTTCGTCTACATCCTCCGCTCCCTTTCCTGCTACCAAGAAAATCAGTTGAGGACACAAAGTTCATGGGATACGACGTGCCAAAAGACACGCAAGTGTTGGTGAATGTTTGGGCAATTGGAAGAGACCCAGAATGTTGGGAAGACCCTTTGACGTTCAAGCCTGAGAGGTTTCTTGGCTCAAATATTGACGTAAAGGGACAGCATTTTGAGCTGATTCCGTTTGGGGCTGGTCGGAGAATCTGTGTTGGGCTTCCGTTAGGGCACCGTATGACTCACTTCGTCCTGGGATCTTTGCTCCACCAATTCGACTGGGAAGTTGAGCAGTCTGTTGATCCCAAAACTATGGATATGAGGGACAGGGTGGGCACCACATTGAGAAAGCTCCAACCTTTGAAAGCAATACCAAGAAAGCATGTGATTGGAAACTTATAGATGGGCATGCATGGTTCATCCGCATATCATATTATCATATTTTATGATGATATCATATTATCATATTAGCCTTTACAAAAAAATAATATGCAAAACAATAAAAAGATAATACTCAAAATCACCCTTATGCCATTCATAATTCTCAATTTTGTTCTTAACTATCAATTCATCCAAAATTATCTTTTAACGTGTAATAATATGCAAAATTTAAACAATTTGACCATTGGTTCAGCCACCGGAATGATTAAACTGGGTAAATTTTGTATAATTAAATCATCATTTTGGATTAATTAATAGTTAAGAATTGAATCAAATTAAAAATTATGGCATAATCAAGTGACCGTTTAAGTATTAACTCTACAATATATATATATATATATATATAATAATACTATTAGGACTCTTGCTAGTACGTCCTTGTTCTATTCTAACTCTTTCCGTTTATATAATTGTTGTATCATGTGACTCTTATGATTTATTCCAGAAAATACAGTTCTCATCTGGTATCAGTAATCTATGATTTTTTCTATGGTTGTTCCATCTTCCGCACATGACGCCTCTGGTAATTCTTTCTAGTGTCTCGAATGTCGCTATTGCGTCCTCGTTACCTGCAGCTACGAACTCGTTATCCACGACTCATCGTTTTGTTAGTACAAAATTAACAGCGAGAAATTTTTTGTTCTAAAGGACACAATTGGTTCCGTTTTTTACATAAACGAGCTATTAAACCTTAACGAGTTGTATGCTAATTGAACATAAACGAGTTAGTAAACCTTAACGAGTTGTGTGCTAATTGAATTACTAAAAATAGTTTTTTTTTTTCCCTGTTTCCATCTACTCTACCACTTTGAGTTATTAACGTGTATATTTTATCATTATTTTTAGATGCATATGAAGTTTGAATAATGTAAGCTCAGTGGCAAGAATTACGACACAGAAATTAATACTGAATATTTGCATATTATAACAATTGTCATTAACCTAGACACATTTGGTGCAATTCTGACCATCTGACATCACACGCATTGATTAAGAGGAGCAGAAATGAGAAAACCCTCTAGTCTTGTAATAGATTTCCTATGCATTTGTCAAAGCAGAAAGTAGTATAGCTTCTAATAACATAGATTTACATAAACATGAAAATGAAAAGCACATAAAAAAAAAAGTTATCTGCCATAGGAGTAGCTGCTCTTCTAAGTCTGCAGANAATAATAAAAATATTAACAATAATAATAATATTAACAATAATTATAATAATAATAATAATAATAATAATAATAATAATAATAACAAAGATAATAATAATAATAATAATAATAATAAAGATAATAATAATAACAATTAATAATAATAATAAGATGATCTATGCGACTATGCATGCTCAGCGCAAGAAGAAGAAAATGAGTGCGCAAGAAGAGAAGTAAAGAAATTATAAGCCAAAGGCCATGCCTAAGCAGGATTCGAACCTAGGACCTCAGGGCTTGGCACTGTACACCCGTGTATTTCCCAAAAGAAAGCTAGGACAAAATGAATTCACGCTGCTTCCAGCAGTATTCGAACCTGGGACCTCAAGGTTAAAATAGCACTGTTCACCCGTTTTTTTTCCATTTGGAAGAATGGAGAGATCAATTTTGGTTCTCTCCAAAATGCTATAGAAATGGAAGAATGGAGGTGGAGAATTGGTTTGGAGAATTGGTTTTAGTAAACAAGTTTTCCATTTTCCATTCTTTCACTTTCCCAATTCTCCATTTTTTTGGAAAATTCTCCATTTTTCCAAGTTAGTAAACGACTCCTAAAGTGCGCCGTAAACTCCGAGGCATCGGAGGGGATAGATATACATATACTCATCTTGACCCGTCTCATTTTATGTGTTTGATTTATTTATTATAATATAAAATTTATACTCCGTAACTAATATATACATTTTATAATTTAAAAATACTATTAATTTGCTTAATGATTAAATAGAACAGATAAAATGGAACATATAGAATAATAAATTGGGGTTTTTACATGTTTAGGTTGTTGGGGTTGACAAGGATGTCCTTTTGGTAGAGCTTTTTCTCTTTGGAGTGTAGTATTTATATTGTTTTGTAAAGGATTGAGGTTCGGACCTGATACAGCATTTGAGAAAAATATAAATCATGATAACTCAACTAAACAAGGAGCTCATTCACTTTAAAGGGTTGCTCTCGCACTGTGTTCGGTGAAACTCAATCTTGGATCATTATTTTTAAATTTTACTTATGTAACTAACTGAGATGCAGATACGAACAATGTAGTATTTATATTTTATAAGAAGAGTGGTGGCTTTTGGGGAATTCCAGTGGGCATATTGGAAAATTGTGTGCTGTCTGATTATGTTGGGAATGAGATCAATCAAATCAAATTTTAGTTTGGCATAATGAGCATTGTAATTAGAGAGAGATGCCGGAATATAATGTTAGTTCCTTGTTAGGCGAAACAACGTTGATAATAATTGATATCGTCTTTGTTCACGTTGTTGGATTCTCCTCTCCAGTTGCACTGCTCCCTCACCACACCACTTCAAATCTTTTGTCCACTTTCATCTCTCACTACTTGTTCTGATCTATTTAGAACGGCTAAATAAGTAAGCCAATCATTTAAGTTTCTTTTTTTTTTTTTAATAATGCTTCAATACAATCTCTTAAATAGGTGACAAAAAATTATCACACTTTTTTTTAGTTCCTCGATTATGGACTATTATGTAATTTAGTCTACATTTTCAACTTTAGTCAATGTGATTTTTAATTGTTTTACTGTGCTATAAATTTAGCTCCTTATGGTGTAAAATAATCAATTTAAGCATTCAATGTTTACTTATATCAATTTCCGTTTCAAAAAATTAATAGACTAAATTTATAACATGATAAAATAAATGATGATCACATTGATTAAAATTAAAATTGAAGAAATAAATTACATAATAGTCAACAATTAACTGAATTAAGGGACTAAAAGTACAATTATATCTGATAATAATAATAAAGAAAAGGTGTCAAATAGGTCATCGAACTTTTACTATTCGCAATTAGACCACTGAACAAAAAGAGTGTGCAATTAAACCATAATAATAATCATAATCATAATAATAATGAACAGTGTTGAGTATACTTATTGATTAATTAAATTACAGGCTTTTATTTTTTTTTATTGATAAAACATATGATATGATTTTACTAAGTATACAATAAAATAAAAATTTCCTATAATAATTTTTAAATAAAATTACAATATTGTGGACAGGGACGTATCCAGAAATCTGTTTCAGTGGGAGCGAAAAATTAAAATAAAATAGATAGTTAAAAAAAAAAGGAAGAAATACTTAAAAGAAATATAATCATAAATATTGTTGGATATATGCGATAAATAAAACACATCAAAACTTTATAAAAATATTTATAACAAATTAATTTGATAAATTAATTCAAATAAAAAACAAATTATAAATTACATATCTCATTATTAATATATATATATATATATATATATATATATATATATATATAACATATTAAAAAATTCATAAAGCTTTTTTGAAGCAATAAGGGAATTGAACCCCCTAACATTTATTAGCATAAGAATACATCTATCAACTAGTCAACATAACATCTTGTGTATATTAATCTAATTTTTAGTTATATATAAGTATATAACTATATATACCATTAAAAAAAATAAATAAATAAATAAAAATAAAAAAAAAGCTAAAACACAAGGCTTCACACAGGATTCGAACTGGCGACCTTTGGCAAAGCAACACACGGCTCTACACCATCTAGTCTAGCTAACTCTTTGTTTATTATATCTGTTTCTATATATTTATATCTAAAACATTTATATATATACATATATACACACAAGGCTATATAGGGGGAGGTGAGTGGGGGCAGCTGCCCCCAGGGTGGTTCCGTCACTGATTGTGGATATATTTCATATTTGATGAAATTATAGCCTTCTTATTCTATATTATTGAAAAAGCATATGATACAACTTAACTACGTATACAAAACAATAAAAATTTCCTACAATATATTCTCATATGAATATTTTACAATTTGATGAATAAAGTAATATATGAATAACGCAACAACCAAGATCAAATTTGAGTACTCTTTAGTTTGATTTTGTGGGAATTGAATATATTTGAGGAATTAAATTAATAATAATAAACATATTTGAGAGAATGGGTGAGTGATATCATTCACCTAATCCCACTTGAGAAAGGCATGCCAAGCGCTCCATGAATTGAAAACAGGATAAAATTTTCACAAAGTGACGGCTGTGGGATTTGAACCCACGCCCTTTCGGACCAGAGCCTAAATCTGGCGCCTTAGACCACTCGGCCAAACCGTCAAGATGAAATCTTTTGCTCATGATTTAATTAATAAACAAAGAAAGAGTGGAGATGGTGACTGAAAGACATAATTGTATATATATATACTCAATTGAATTTATATGCTTGCTAAAATATTTTGATTCTTTCAGGATTTATGTTCTAGTTTCAGTTTGATTAATCAAACCAACTGAAAATTAATTCGATTAGTCAGTTAATTAAATTAATTTCAATTCAATGATATATTTTAACTATTTACAATTTTTGATTATTTTAAAAGCTCAATTTTCACTAAATTAAGAAAAAAAATTAACAAAATATGAACTAATATTATATGCAAAGCACATTCCATTTTGCAAAAAATACGTACTCTTTAGCGTATTGCAACGGTTTGGCCTCATCACCTTTTATGTGAATTTGTACTAACTCATTAGTTAACTGAATATAATTAACCCAAAAAAAAAGACAATAATTCGATTAATTTAGAATTAGATACTTTGGTTTAGTGTTAAAAACTGTGTGGTCAAGCGATATAAAGTGATTTTTAATTTTTAAGTATTGATATTGTAACGGACGTAACAGTCCATTAATTGTATCCATTAATGAAATCCTGATTACCTCATATTATTATTGTCTGTAAAATTCATAGGTTAAGAGCTAACGACCAACGGACATTAATTCAACTACAACATAATGAACATTTTTATTTTTTATTTGTTGGGAAACTTGATTGCCCCAGTAAAAACTTATCACAATAATAAGTGTATGTATGAATCAACCATGATCGTAATGTATGACTTTTAAACCAACAAATTTTTGTTTGATGGATTAATTTATAATTAGTTAAATAGTATATCAATTAATTGAGAACATAATAATCAATCAATCATCAACTGGTCTTTTTTTTTTCTTATCACAAATTTGGGGGAAGGGAAGATGCCTTAATAGCTAGGTTGCGTTGGTCGCCAAATGACGCCAAGACGAAACACTTATCCAGTCATCCCCAACGATCCCTGCACTGGAGTAAGCGGACGGTCCATAAAAAACTCATCCAATCAACTAGTCTATTTAAATTGGGGAAAAAGTCAAAGAACTTAAATTCATATTTTTGAAATAATAATTATACACTTTTATTAAAAGGAGGGGGATAATAGCGTTATAAAGTAAAGTCCAATACCAAATCATATGCTTAAAAACCAACCCTGCAATAATGTTAATATGCCTTTGTTGTCTTTCAACTCTTTTAAGACAAAAATTAAACTTTGTTGCAGACATTGAGACTCGAAAATCTCAGCATGCAAAATACAGAACATGATTAATGATTATCCCATCATCTCACTTAGATGTTATCTAACTATAACTATTATATATTGGAATTGTTGACCAAAATAATTCATCTATATGTACTTTTGTTCAAACACAGTTGGATTGTCATAAAACCGAACCGTATCATGTTTTCGTTCAAATACATGTGCTAAACCCATGTTAATTAACTTATTATGTATTAACTTCATCAAAAAAATCAGTTACCACATAACAACCTTCACAGTGATATATATAAATATTATGTTGTATGCTCCGACTTGTGTTGATATACCCAAAACAAAAATGTCATATACTTGGGGATGACAATTTCAACATTGTACAAATGTCAACCTCGAATCAACTTTGCATGGATCGTGGTTTCTTTTTCCCGTGGATGATAGACTTTAAAAACTAAATTCACAGTGGATCAAGTTAGTTGCGAGTTTTATATACAAAAATCTCGTAGTAGTAAAATAAGGACTAGTATATATTTTGGGCCCAGATCCAATAGAAGACCTCATCGATCAAATGTATTGGGCCGGCCCATGATTCATACGACAAAGAGACAAATTACGGTATCAGCAAACTATACCTTTACATTACATTTAACTTATTTTTTAATTGTCAAAAGCTCAATTTATTTTATTTTATATTATATAAAAAGATAAGGAGAAGAGATAATCACTCTCTTCCTTATCCCTTCTCTCTTTTTGTGAATTAGATTAGACGCAAAGAGAAGTATTGAAATAACATTATTTTATACACAAAAAGTAATTTTTTTTTTTGAGAACACAAAAAGTAATTTTTAATTTGAAGAGACTAAATACCTTTTGGCATACCAAACAAAATTTTGAATTCAAAATACGTCCATCTTAAAACAATCGATATATCATGGAATATCTACCGTCTGTATGGTAAATTATGGCCATGTACTTACAATTAACATAGTATATATTTTCAATTTACTTATTTACACTTATTTGTTCATCTATATTTTTTCAGTCTATTAAAGTCACTACATGACATCTGAACACAAAGTATTTGGTCATAATTATTTAGTGATGAATACTTTATTTCAAGTGAGTTTTGTTTTCTAATTGGAAAATAAAAATTATTTTTCTAAACCCTTTTGCTCAATGTAATTTTTCATTTGGACATGTAAAATTAAATAAGTATCTTTTCCGTTTGGAATATAAGTAGAAAATACATGTGTTCGCGCATATTTTATACTCTTTGATATTTTCTTGTTTTCTACTTGTTCACATTTCTTTTCTTTTTTTTTTCTTTTAACTTTTCGAAAGAATGGAAAAATATATAATGAAAAAAGTGAGAAAACAAATTTGAAAAATTAAAAAATAATAAAAAATAAAATAAAATCCCAATTTAAAAAGCCCCAATTTTTATTTATTTTTATAATATTTAATGCATACAAATAAAGTAAACTTTTAATTAATTTGTTTAGTTTGTTCAGTTTTTTTTTTCTTGACTTTGATTTGTTTCACTCTATGTTTTTTGACCATAAATAATATTTCATTTTAATCTGAAATATCTTTAATTTGTTAAATGTTTATAAAACTTTATCATATTGTATTTGAGGGAATTTTGGACATTTTAAGTTACGTTAAAGTGAAATATTCTTTAAAATTAATATTCAAAAGTGTAAATATCAAATTTTCTCAATCTCAATAACCTCTAGTTAAATTAGAAGGGACTCCTCCATCTTATTATTATGTTTTTTTTTTTTGTCGGACCACGGGGTGTCCTGAACAGACCCTAATTGTAAGAGACAAATGTGAATTGGTCAAATTGATTTTTTCATACGAGATGAGGTTCGAACTCCCAACCTCTTTTAAAGGTTGAGAGGGGTCACTCACGTCAACCAAGCTGGTTCTAATATGTTTCTTTAGTTGATATGATATGATTTTGTTTTATTTTTTGAAATAGAAAATCTGAAAATGTTACTTAGATATTTGCACCGGCGATAAAAGAAATGGGTTAAATTGATGGGATGATTATAATAATGTGGAAGGAAGACTAAACATTAACATAGAAGAAATACAAACAAATAATAATGAAACAAAAAGAGGTGATAGGCGTGAATATTGAAGAATCAAATCACATGGGATGGTTAGCCCTAACATTTTCATTTTAATTATTTCTCATTTCACTATTACGGAGTACTTATTGCAGCTTTTTTTCTTTCTTTCTTATTCATTAAATTATCTCCTTCATTAATAATCTTAGAGATTGATTAGCTTGCTTTAAAAACAAAAGGAAATTAATTAGATACAATAAATATATTATATACTTTTAAGAATATTAATTCAGCACGTCTTCTTTTTGAAATATATTATTATAAATGTCATATACTCACCTAACTGGAAAATATTTTTTTTTTTTAAAATATAGGTCATATTTGTAAGCATACTTTAAAAATATGTATAAATATAATTGTCAATTAATTTATTAATTAAAAAAAGTAATACATAATAGTGTTATAAATGATATATACACTATACAAATATAAGTGTTAGACAATGAATATGATTGATTTTTTTTTTTCAATTAAATCTTGAGGGGCGTTTCTATTTGGAAAATATGACCAATTTTTTTAATTACAAAAAAAAAAAAAAATCTCAAAACATTTTAAGAATCTGATATGAAAACGTGTTCAAAATGTAAATATAATCGTAATTAAAATTTTTCGTATTTGATATATACTTAACATTTCACTCTACCCACCACTATATATTTAATGTACTCATTGAGATCCCAAGTGATGCACCTAAAAAAAAATTGAGATGTTGAGTTTTCATATAGAATATAAGTTTTTTTTATTGCTCTCAATTGAATATAAATTATATATATTCTAAAACAAATAAGCGTAAAGTTTCTTTTAAAAAAAATGTTAGGTGTCAACCTAATTGGCCGAATTCAGTTTATACTCGATTCGAGACGTGACATTGTGACTTATAATTGAGAGATGTGGTTAAATGGTTAATATCTACATACTTATCACCAACTTGTTTTAAGTAAGATATGACAACCAGCCAAAAAACTCTGTGCTGAAAAGTAAGCATAGTGCAGCGTTGAGATGTAACCAAAAAAAAAAAACAAAAACATTGGTCCACAGTTCACATCTTGATGATGAGTGAAGGTGTTAGTATTGATTTTCTTCTTTTGTAGTGCATAAAATATTAGGGCATTTCTTCTTTTCAAAGATAACAATTACTACTGCCTGATTTTATTTTTCTTTTTTCTTAAAATTTTGAGGCTTCAATGCTAAGATGACCTAATACATTATATATATTATCTGAGTTGGAATTCCCAAAAAATGGTGTTTAATTTATCTTCCATTGAGGGTATAGTAGTCCATATTGAACTGACAAAACAGCATTGGGGGGTAAAAATTAATAAAACTTTATTCACCCTATCTTTGACCGTCAATTCCATTTCATATTCATAAAGGTAAGTGTTTTTATACTCGAATATGTTATCTTCATTTTCTTTTCTTTTCCTTTTTTCTTTCTCTCTAACAATTATACTTTTTCATTTTTCATTTTTAATCACTCTTATCACAAAAAGAGAAAGTGAATTATGCTAAGTAATTATGAAAATAAGGGAATAAGATTCAAATTGGCCCGTAACTTGAAAGTGCAATTAGGTCACTAAACAAAAAAGAAGTACAATTAGGCCACTGAACACTCTAAATGTATGCAATTTCACCTGGTAGCAGGTTACCATGCATTTCATTAGGTTACTTGCTTACGTGGACGATGAGTGAGTTGGCATTTTAAAATAATTTTTAATAATAAACTATTAAAAATTAAAATTAAAATAATTTTAAAAAGTAAATAATAATAATAATAATAATAATAACAAACCTGCGGCCACCCCTCCCCTGAATAATACACTTGCCACCTTGATAGTGTGGATGAATCAAATTTAATTAATTAATTTGTTCATTTATTTATTTATTTATTTATTTATTTATTATTATTATTATTATTATTATTATTATTATTATTATTATTATTATTATGTACGGAAAGTAAACTTCTTTCACAAAATAACTTTTGTTTTATTATGGTGTGTGTGTGTTTTTTTTAAAAAATTTTTTTAATTATTTTTATTTTTATTTTAATAGTTATTATTAAAAATTATTTTAAAATTTCAATTCAACGTACACGTAAGCAAGTAGCCTGATGAAATAGATGGTAACCTACTATCAGGTGAAATTGCATACATTTGGAGTGTCCAGTAGCCTAATTGCATTTTTTTTTCAGTGACCTAATTATTGGACTTTCAGGTTACGTTAAGTGACCAATTTAAACATTATTCCTCAAAATAAGCATAGTATTGCATTTCATCATAAGCTAATATTTTATATTTTTAAACTAAATTATATATAAAAGATTTAAAAATATGACTTTTTCTGATTAACTTATATTGAGATAAATCAATTTATGAATAGTTAATGAATATAAATAATTATCACATATCACAAATCATATCATATCATTTTTTTGTGTGTAAAATATATGGGCTGATAATTTTAAATTTAACTACATATACATGTATAAAGCACTTATCACAATAATAATGTATTTGATTATTAAGAAACAGAGCCACATGCTTTTTTTCAACAAGTAAAAAAAATCATTAAATAATCAAAAAGTATTGAGGGTTAATTGGATATACAAACCAACTACACTTAGGTGTGTATTGTTAACGGATTTTGGTATAAGGTATAGATATCAAAGTGATTATTATTGTTTGATTGTCAGGTTTTTATAATACTACTATAGGTTTGGAATACCCTATTAATTGAAAAACTCATACCCTTATTAAATAAGAGTTTCATTTCCCTTATTCCTTTCTTCCCCAGCTATTAATAATCATTCTCATTCCACCATACTACCAATGCAAAATATTTTCACCAAAACCCATTAGAGCTCCGGCCCGAGGCCGGCGGTAGAAGCCGAAGTTGAGCAGCAGAGAAAGGCGTTTGGTTTTAGAGAGAAAAAAAATTCTTTGTTTTTTTTTTAAATACTATTTCTGCTCTCAATAGAGTATATATTTTTGCCTTGAAACTTGCATTAATCGGTTAAAATGAAAAAGAAAAAGTATATATTTTTAAAAATTAATTATGAACCAACACATCATGAGTCAAAAGTAAAATGATTATGTGTGCACATATACATAATTCATATGTTTATTTATAAATTATATTGGTATTTATATGGAAGAAACTAAAAAAAATTAAATATGAAAAAAAAATAATTTAATGTCACATAAAGGCAACCCAATGAGAATTTTTGATTTTTTTTGGTTAATTCAAAAACCATTAGGTTTTCATTCAATGAAAACATTGGGTCCCTCACCCCCTAGATAGAGAAAAATACATGCTTAAGTTGCAAATAATAATAATAATAATAATAATAATAATAATAATAATAATAATAATAATAATAATAATAATAATAATAATAATTTGAGGAACATAATTTAAATTTCGTGAAAAAAATAGTTAAAATATTAATTTTATTGTTTGGTTCGTAAAATTACAACATAAATGTTTTTTTCCCTCAATTATATATTAAGAATTTCAATTCAAATGAATTAATTTCCATCCAATCAAACACCCATCAATCTTAGACTTGTATGGCGTATAAATTTATCTACAATATTTTAATGTTTTTAAAATAAAATAATTATGCTATCGCATCTCACCTCGTATATAATTTTTATTGATTTTCTTGGTTTCAGTCGATCAATTATGAGTAATTTATATATATTTACCTTCTCGTGGTCCTTTGTCGACTATGTTCACAATGCAAACTTCATTCAAATCCAAATGAATGATGCGACCTTTCACGTAAATAAAAGTTAATTGTAATTCACATTTTTGTCTTGAATACAATAAATTACTTTTATTATTTTGCTCGGGTAAATTGATTTGGTTCAAAAGCACTAAGACCTGTTGAAAAAATCTTTTTAAACTTTAAATATGAAAAAATAAATTGTTTTAAAATGAAGCACAGCTGCTACTGTTGCTCTTCTTTTGTGAAATAACACAGTCAATTACACAGCTTCTGTATGTATTTATAACGACAACCCCATTACACATCCATGTTTACTGTCAACCACTATTAACCATTTCATTTACGATACACTACAAATTTCAATAAATGATGGATGTTGTGGTATTATGGTGTATATCTATTTACCAATTTAAAAAGTATTTTGTAAATTAATTAATAATAATGTCAAATCAATATTTTGGTGAAACCTTTACTCCTTTATTAGAGCACATCTGAATATCCGCTCATTTGGATCTATACATACAAAGAATATCTATATCGCAAAATATATGCATCGAACATGAAATTAATAAGCTGACATTATTAATTCAAGAACAATAAAGGACATGATTGAATTATAGGAAAAATCATTGTTTTAAAGCAAGAAAATAATTAAGAACAAGGTATCATAATAAATTCAAGCACTACAAATTTAGCCTCTAAACATAATCGCAAAAATGAAAGAAATCCAATAAACAATAAAGAAAGTGAAGAAAAAAAAACGTATTTAATCCACGAAAAAATATCAATTTCATACCTTTTCAAGATGTAAAATTACCTTCAAAAAAGTGGTTGAAGTCTCCAAAAGTGTCTTGGATCATTTCATTAAAGTCTTGGATCGAAAAATCACGAAAAGAATTAAAATGATGCTTAAATAGTTTAGTGATAGTCAACACACCCTGCGACATGCCCATGTCGCATGGGGTGTCAAAATCTTTAGCAAGTGCAGGTATTTGACAAGTAAAAAAGAGTAAATTTGTCGATTTATTATTATTTTTCTTCTCATCCCACCTATATTATAAATTTATGAGGGAGGGGTGGTAATTAGGATTTCATGAAATGAAAGAAATTGCAATTCCCTCAAAGCAAAAAATGAAATTTAACAGTTAAAGAGTTTTTTTTTTTTTTTTGAAAAAAAAACAGTTAAAGAGTTATGTAAGAAATAAATTAAAATTTTCATTCGAGAAAAAAAAATATTAAATTTTCATGTACCAAACAACCACTAAAAGATATGAACAGATATTACAATGTAATGGGTCAGATGTATTAAAAAAAAAAAAACACTAAAAGTGGAATTTATTTTTTATTCAATTTAAAAATAGAGAATAAATAATTAAAGTTATTCTCAATTAGGGGTTTATCAATTATTGGTAATACAGCATTAAAATATTGTGATTTAAGTATAATTTGACTCCCGTGTGAAAAATAATCAAATGTGAACATGTTTTCATTTTATAGAATTAAAACTTTACAACTAATAGCATATTGTTTATTTATTTTTGATGGAAAATATAAACTTTAAAATTTAGAAAACCGTAAAAAATATGGTAGCTTTAAATTCCTTTCTTCTTTTTGAAGATATGCTCAACTACATATTCATTTTGAGAATTTATGCAGTATCATACTTAATGCTATAATATGTTTTTATTATACCATACTATAACGTGATTTGTTAATAATAATTAAAAAAAAATACAATTTTATATAATATAAATCACGCTTATGAACTAGTTTGGTTAATGTGATTGATCATGTACTCTTGTCCCTTAAAGAGAAGTCCGGCGTTCGAATCCTCTCTTGTATGGAAAAATCAATATGGTCATCACTTTGCCCTTTAATTGGACCGGCCATGGTACGAGCTTAAAAGTGTCTTTTACAGTTAAAACATGCTCAGAACACCTCAGAACAGTTATGCCATGGACCTGTAAATTGTGAACTTGCCGAACCCTCGTGACTTGACAAAAAAAAAAAA
>CM008334.1:24161434-24174741 GCA_002525835.2 Ipomoea batatas | reverse complement strand
TGTGCTTTGTGACAATTATATTGCATCCAATTATAACGTATAACTTTAAATAAAAGGGACTAAGGGAGATCTTAGCTTGTATGATGAAACTCCTTCCAAGAAAGGAAAGTCCATTGCATTTGTTGAATTGAAAAAACAAGGCTTTGGATCATACCCAAAATATACAAAGGATGATACTCTAGCGTTTTCGGCCATCATATACAAGAACTTCTAAAGATCCTTAAGCATCTTAATAGTTCAAGTATAATTAAGCGTTGTAAAAGTCGTCAGAAGTCGATATGTCCGAGTGGTTAAGGAGATAGACTTGAAATCTGTTGGGCTTTGCCCGCGCAGGTTCGAACCCTGCTGTCGACGTTGAAGTGCATCCTCAACGAATATTATTAATGTATTTTAAATCCACTAACAAATTATATTAATGTTACGTAGTATTAATGCATTGGGCAAATTATTGCATGGACCATGGTCTGTGCTGTGTAGACCATGGTCCATGCAATAATGATGGTACGGATTGCATCCCCAACGAATATAATCAATGTATTTTAATTCACTAACAAATTATATTAATGTTACGTAGTATTAATGCATTTTAAATTTACTTCAAAATTATTTGGCGAAAACTTGTGTGAGACCGTCTCACCATGAGACGGGTCGGGTCAAGATGCAAATGTAACACTTATATGCACAAATGCCATACTTATATGCTCAAATGTAATACTAATTAGGAATAAAATTTTTGTTACTTATTAGGGTAAATGTAATACTTTTAAAAGAAAATACAATACTTTTACATTTCAATTTAAAAGTATTACATTTTTCCTCAAAAGTATTATATTTGCCCTTATAAGTGAGAGACACTTGTCAACATTACTTATTATGAAAAATGTATTACTTTTTCTCTTATAAGTAACAAAAATTGTATTTTTAATTAGTGTTATATTTGAGCATATAAGTGTGAGATTTGCACATATAAGTATGACATTTGCATGGTGCTTGAAGTTATTTATGCCTGGGTCTATGAAGTTCTTTATTGGAATAAAACAAATTCGAATTGCATCCCCTTGCCAATAATATGCTTATTATTCACCTAGCTACTCTAATATATATAATTTCAATTATTGTGATCACTGAATTAATTTACACCAACAACATGTTACTTACTTTGAACTTAGACTCAAGTTGTTATCTCGTCAACTATGCTTGAAATTTAAAAATTGTTTTCATCATTGATGTTTTGGGTTCTCATAATTAGAACACAGTCGATAGTACATGAAATAACCAAATTGTTTGTTTGGTCCAACAAAATCATTATGAAACTGCTAAAGGAACAAAACAACTTCCTCAAAATAATAGAACTCACTCAAAAAATTGATTAAAAAAAAAGGTACAAATAAATGAACGAATGAATAATTGGTGCATGCATGAGTATTAATTTGGGCATTGCATGCATCAACATTTAGGAAGATCAGCGGGTGGAGGTGGCAGCTTTTGCTTACGTCCTTTTCCGTCCATGACGATCCAAGCCATTTTCAATCCCCAGCTTGTATGCACTTCAAGGTGACAATGCATAAACCACACCCCTATTTATGCATCAACAACCACAAAATTGCAATTAGAATGTCTGTGTCTATATGTATAGGGCCGGAGAGATAGATGAGATTGAAATGGAATGAAAATATTTATTATTACCTGGATTGTCGGCAAGGAAACGAATGGCGACCCAACCACCGGAAGGCACTCCGACGGTGTTTCTCTCCACGGGGTCGACGAGGTTGAATTTGGCGGGATCTTTATTAGGATCATAATTACCAAAACCTTGACCAACTACAAAGAAATTGAAGCCGTGGAGGTGAAGAGGATGGCTTTCAGCTCCAATAATGCTTGTGTCTTGCATTACAAGTTCCACGCTACTATTAAAACTAAGCTGCACAACTTTTGTAGCGCTAGTCACCATAATGTTGCTGGGTGGGTTGCCGGTGTAATTGAACTTCACGGGCGGGTTGGCCGGAAAATCAGTGGTGTAAACTCCTTTGGATTGCTTGAAGAAGTGGGCTTGAAGTAGAGCCGTACTAGGTTGAACAAAGGAGATGTTGTTCACTGAGGCTGCAAATTTAGTATTATTAGTTGGTCCCTGGCATGTTTGGTTCTGAGGGCACGGGCTTGTTCCTAATCCAACGGTGAAGAAAAATCTTCTGTCCACTTTCTTGGGGACATTGGCCGGGAAATTAGCGTTAGCTAAGCTTTTAAGTTTCTTGGTAAAGTTAGTAGCAAAAGATGTGTCATTGAAAACAGGGAGGGTTGGTGTGAAGAGTGGGAGTTTCTTGGTGGTAATTATTGTTTTGTTAGTGGAGTATTCCAAGATTCCGGCGGTGGTAGAGTTGTCGAAAGGGGCCGGCCCGGTGGCATAAGGCCTGGCGGAAATGAGGAAGGTGGCATTAGGGTGGTGTTTGGCGGTTTTGAGGAGGACATTGGTGGTTTGGCCAGGTGTGATGAGGACTATGTTGGTTTTGAATGGTTTAACATACACCGCATCAGCTTCAACTACAGTGAGGCTGTGATTAGCGATGCTGAAGAAGAGCTCATCGTTCAGGGCAGCATTGATCAATCTTAGTAGATATGTTTTCCCTGCCTTCACCTTTAATTTGAAGCTATCTGCATGCATGCACCAATATAATTATATATTGTAATGTATGTGCATCTATACATATATATCTATCAAATTAATTAACCTTTTGCAGAGCAGTTATATAAGGGCCCTGGAAGACCATTAATGGTGAAGGCATCAGAAATATTGGGTGCTCCTCCTGTTTGTGATGCTTGGCTGATGATCTTCTCTGTATCTGCCTTCCACCATTCACCTATTAATTAATAATTACAACCCAACACACATTAATTAAGTTCAAAATTTTATATCCATTCCATAAATTAGTATTAATGAGAAAATATATATCTGTATTATTTACCAAAAATAATTGGAACTTCTTTGAAGGGTTGGGGAAAAGGATAGGCAACTCCTTTCTTTGGAAGAATGACTATAGGTCCATAAAGAGTTGCTCTTAGCCATGATATGTGAGCATGCCAAAACAATGTGCCCCTTTGACCCGTGATGCTGAAGTTGTAAACATAGCTTTGTCCGGTTTGAATAGGACATTGTGTAATATATGCAGGTCCATCAGCCCATCCACTTCTCAACTGTCTCACTCCATGCCTGTAAGTATATATTATATTAATTAGTGGTGTGTGGATCGATTATATATGTTTCAATTCAACGTAACTCAAGATTTAAAGCCAACTAACTTTGGCTAAATAAATAATGAAATCAATACATACCAATGAATTGTGACATTATACTTAACATGGTTAACAACCTTAACCACAACACGGTCGCCTTCTCTCGCAATGATTCTGGGACCAGGAAATTGCCCATTCACTGTCACTATGCTTTTCATTTGACACAATCTCGTCACATTTTGCATTTTAATCTGCAACCAATCACCCAATATAATGTTTAAAAAAAAAACAGTAAAATGAATAGGATGTACATATATATAGAAGGATATATGTGTATAATAATAACACTGCACATACATCGAACTTGTAGTGTCTAGTAATGCCTGCATGCTTTGCAAGAGCAACATCACCAGAAACCCAACAGAAAGCAGCTAAAACAAAGATGAATCTCTTCACAAACAAACAGACCATCATCCTTAATTTTTGTTTTTTGATTGTTTGAATGTTAAGGGGCGGAAGAGAGACAATATAATATATGTTGCTAAATGACACTTGAGTGTGTTGGTTGAATACAAAGGTGAAGATGCAAGGGTATATATATATATATATGGTGAAAGGGGAGGCAGAGGGATATATAAGCTAAGAGTTAGGTTAATTAATTAGGTAATTATCACCTATTTAACAGATTGCACTGCTAGCTAGCTGTTGGTCCAACCATACTTTTGAGTGATGTCCAAGTCAAACCAATGTCACATTAAGGATTCAATATATCTCTCCGTGTTGTAATAAAATTTGTATTTTTTTATCCATTAAATACTATGAATTGACAAATTCAGCTCAATTTAAAAAAAAATCAACTAATTAATTTAATACGTAACCTCCTATTTGGAAGAGCCACTTTGTGCTAGATCACAAGCTCATTGATTAATCTCTAACTCTTTAATTTTGAACTAAATTGAATTATAAATTTGTTGAGGTCATACCCACAAAGTTCAATGAGCTTTAGTATTTGACGAAAATAACACAATCTTAAATTAGCTTAAGAATTTGTCCACCAACCTATTATTATTAAGATTTTGCCACCCACCCAATCAAGGTTACATCCACACCCTAGCTTATAATTATATTTTTCTCCAAATCCTAGCTTATAATTATATTTTTCTCCAAACCGTAAATATACAATGCATTGATTATATATTATATGTGAAATTCATCACACAAAAAAATGCAAAAAATTCAACTTATTTGCATAGATCTAAATTAAAGGTTAGAGGAAAAAAAGAAATATTAGAGGAATTGATCAAGTGGATGGGAATGGTTAACATGAATCATCAACATTATTATCTTGTATTCTTGTGGCCAATGGTTGCTCAGTAGCATTCAGTCTCCAACCGTTATGTATTACTTCGTCGAGTCAATGAAAGGAGCTGGCATTTTAACATCATTTTTGTTGGATGTTGGGTGTTTTCTACTACTTGATGTTTTTTTCCTCTTTAACTACTATGATGTTCACTCCGGTTTATAATATAAGTTTATTGTATGTCCTCTTGTAAGATTGAACCCTCAATTTATATCATGGACCAGGCAGGGTCCACATATCATTATGGATCCTAAATTGAAACAACGAGGTACATAATTTATACTTATAACTTACAGAATTTCATAACACAAAACAGAAAAAATAAAATAAAATTCACAACACAAGACACATATATAGCATATCATTATGGACCCAGCTCGATTGGATAGACGATGTACAAAATTAATCTTTCATCCAAACTAGTATGATAGAGGAAATGATGGTTCTTAGTACCGGCATATGAGGAGTTTTTGCTCTAGCCGGGACTCGAACCCATAACTTAGTTCTGATATCACTTGTTAGATCGAATACTTATAACTAACTACGCCAAAAGTTATAACTCACAACAAAAGCGCAACTTTATTTCCTTATATGCCGCCACATTTTCGAAAGAAATAGGGTGTTAGATGATATCTGCTATTGTGTACAATAATTCACCCCTTATTTTAGTTATATTTCTCTTATCCTAGTGAAATTGGGAATTGTTTGTGTTATTTTGTCCAAGTGTTGAATTATCTACAAGGAACAACAAAGGACGGATTTTGGAACATTTTGGACAAGTTCTGGAAGACAAGGAAATTACAAGGAAAAATACAAATTGGAAAAGAATTGGAAGTTGCCTAATGGGCCAAAGCCCATCTACCTCCTATATATTCTACCTATACTCTACCATTGAAGAGGTTCCCTTACAGAGTTCTGAACCCTAGTTTTAGATTATTTTCCCCTTCTCTTTATATTTCCCTAGCATAGTTTAGATTAGTTACACATTAGATTATTTAATTTCAAGCTTGGAATCTTGGATTGACGTTGAATTTGTTCTTTATCAGTTAAGTTTCTCTTCCCTTTTATTTCTTGCAATGTTTATGGTTATTTATTATTGCTTTGCTTTGTTTACTTTAACCATGCGTGAGTAATTCGCTTATGGGTTTGGATTAGGAATCCATTGTTAATCTTGATGTTCAATTTGTGATTATTGCATAAAGGGATTGAATCTTTATCTAGGGTTTATGTTGATTTGGGGATTGCTTTCTACTTGTTATTGATTGATGGCCACAATTAATTGCTAGTCTACGAGAGGGATTCATTACAACGAAAGTTGGATGGAGACCTCAAGACTTACCAATTTTAACCTAATTTTCCTTTTATGAGAATAAGGGGTAATTTTGGGGGCTTACAATGCTTAAGTGCTTAAGGTTATGATTGATGTATCACGACAGTGGGACAATTGTAGCATAATTCTGTTTATTGATTACGAAAGTAGCTAAATTGAATTCTTATGTGCATTGCCCATAAATCCCTTGGTTAATTATTCTTTCCCTAATTCTGAGTTGATTGGAACATCAAGATTACAATCCCCTAATCTGGCACATTCCCTTATCATACAGTATCTCTTTGCCTAGTAATTCATACAATTATGTGTCATAACCCCAATACTCAGCGGAACGACATAACACACCCACTTTTACACTCTCATTTATACATCATCATTAGACTTGGCACTTCACCGACCTCCAGTAATCCCCTAAACACCAATGGAGAATGGGCTAATAACTCAAAATGTAGGATTTGGATGTATGATAGCACATCTATTGCAATTTGCAACTCAATGAAATTCAGTTGAGGAAGAGCTCAGCTGCGCTCTACTACACATAGGAACACATTTCATTTTAGAAACAACCCTATAATGCGTCCAAGGAGAGTAAAGGTGGATCAAAATAGAGTACACGTAATTAAAAAGAAGAGTTCCAAAAACCATCACCATTACAAAGTCAAGTTATATCAACAAAACCTAGTAGTTTATTCTTAGATAACAATGTCATCCTCATGTCACTCTCACCTATAGATGATAATTTGATCCTTCTAGAATAAACGAAACCAATACAAGAGAGGAACTTTCACTTGCATGAATGTAAAAGGGGCAACCTGGATCTATGGCATTAAAGTTCAACTGATCAGCAACCTCAAATTAAAGTTTGAGGTTGAACTAGTGTTTTGTGACATTGAGATGGATAGCGAAGCTAGTTCCAGTAGTGGGGTTTACAACTTTGTGTTGTTTGAAGCAGGTGGTGACTAACCCATCGTGAATAACTAAATTTATGAGCAATGCTATTGATACCATTTCATGAAAATGCATCAAAGAGTAACAAAAGCATAATTGAAAAAAAAAAATGATCATGTGACCGTTGGAGTAGGGAAAATGAGTGATGGTGAGTGTATGGATGTGAAACGTCGTTCTCATTGGATTGGGGTTATGACACGTAATATGCAATCATAAGAAATTAGGCACTAGCACTAGGAAATGCACAAAAAGCTAAGTAAATCATAACGAGGTTGAGGTTACGGTAACTAAACAAAATAATACAAACACATATTAACAAGAGATAAACACCAAATAAAGAAATAGGACTCAAGATAGGGAGCATTATCATCTAGATGTTTTAACAACCTATGGAATTAGGGAGAACAAGTCACCGGAGTCAATTCGGAATGCATATAGGTATCCTAGTCTAAAGTCATTTTCGTGAGCAAATAAACAAGGATTAGAACAAGGAATTGCCCCACTGTCATGGTGTATCAATTCCAAGTTCATCAAGAACACAAATTAAAGCATCTTAAACCTCCCAATTGCCTTGTTTTCATTGAAGCAAATTGGGTTTATGCAAAGGGTGGCTCAAATTTATCACTCAACTCTCATTGAGGCAAGGAATATAATCCTCCAAATACATGCCAATGAATGTGTACATCAAACATTAACAAGATATAAACACAAAACATTCACAAACACATGAACCCTAGGTTAGAGTTATTCCCCTTTTTGCAATAATCACAAATTAAGCATCAAGATAGATAATACAACGTAACTCTAACTCAAGTCTAAAAACCAATTAACTACTCATGATTAAATACCATAAAGAACACAAAAGCACAAGTAATAAACATAAATCTTACAAAAGAAAGAGATAAAAAGGAGAACTTATGTATTGAAAATGATAGAACAAGCAATCTTGAAATCCAAGCTTCAAATCCAAGATTACAAGCTTAAAAAATGTTGTATAACCTAAATCTAAGCCTAATCTGACCTAAAAATATGAAAGGAAATGAAGGAGAGTGGCTACGGTTTAACCATGGGTCGGAATCATGAAAATAAAGCTCAAAATTCGAACTTAAATAAGTGGCAGAGTAGGAAGGGACGGCCTCAAGGACAGGCGCGTACGCTAGGGGTACACCGCCTACTTCCTTTTTGAGATATTGGACGGGCTGAGGAACAAGCGTGCGCAAGAGGTTACGAACATTCCAGCGAGCACTGGAAATTGGCTTGAATTTGCATACGCCCAGAGGGACGGGCATACGCATGGGGTACGACTTTCCCAAATTTTGCACAACTACTTCGGTTTGCACTGCCTTGTCATTTCCTATTCATTTTGACCTTGAAATATTTAGCAAATAATGTTACGGTCTTCATTAAAGTTGTAGCCTTCAAGTTGGTTTTTCAATGGAATAAGAATAATTTCATTTGAACATTCTTAGGTTGTGATATGATCCAAATACCGAATAGTGGATAACTTATGCGAGAATTTCAACTTCTTTCTCTTTTCTTCCCCTCTTGCCTTAGTTTGCCCTTGGATGTATTATATCCATCATCTTAGCTTCACCTTGCCTCCCAATGACTCTAAATGCATTCAAAATGCTTCATTTGACTCCAATGCCCCCCTCTCACGCCCACCAAAATGAATGAAAATACTCATCTATATATGCTTCCAAAGCTTTCTAAATTAAACCAAACTCATTGCAAAATAACACAATTAATTAGTCCTAATCTCATGAAATTTGAAATGATCTATAAACAAAATGGCTTAGTGAAAGGGGGACAAATATAAACAAATTAAATAAGCACTTATCAACCGTTTAAGCGGCCGCTCATAGTTTTTTTTTTTTTTTTTAATTCGCCACACAAAAATACTTGCATTTGATGAACAAACTCCTCTCCTCTCGCTCTCTCTCTCTCTCTTATTGTCGTATATTATTTTTCTTTATTTTAATAATAAAATAAAACAAAACAAAACAAAAACCCCACCCTCCTCGTGTCTTTGTCTCCGACTACGAAGACAAGGAGGGCTTTTGTTTTTGTTTCTATTTTCTATTTTATGTTAAAATTATTAAAATAAATTAAAAATAATATATGATTCTTGACTAAGTTATTGCAGAGTTTACAAAAGAATTTTTACACTATAAAAATCTCAAGATACTCCCTTGGTGAATTTTTCATAAAACAGCTAGAGAAATTTGACATCTTTTTGTATCTCAAAAGTACCGGTTGATCACTCTAGTTGCTTAGTAAGGAAAATCATAATCTTTTAGGATAGTGTATTTCACACGTTTGAAGACGGTGATCAAGTGTTCCATTGTTTGTACTGAGGCTCAAGTTTTCTATGCGAGACCAAGTTCCTAACAAGTTATATGATCGATGGTTATTGAAATGTTTTTAGAGTTAAAAAAATCTTGAAATTGGAGGTTGGAAAGTGGAAAATAATGCTACGAAATTGGTTTAAATATAAGAATGAAAATAAGTTGTGAACTTTTTACTTTACTCCTCCAATATTAAAGGGCTTTTGAGTTTTCTACTAGGTTGAGATGGATCTTTAACATTAGGGACCAAACTCGCCACTTTGTTCAAAATTGAGGGGTTAAAAATGAGTGCGATCATAAGTGATGACTAAATTGATCATCAATATAGATATAACGTAACTCAGAGACCAAAGTACAATGTAACAATTTTATATTCCACCATGTGAGTAATGTGATTTGATGAGTGGCTGGCTTAGCTCCTTATAAAATAATTTCGCAGTTAGATTAATTGAAACATCGAATATTATATTCAGCAATCTCGTATTTTTAACTTGAAACAAAATCGCCAAGGCCCAAGGGCCTTGTGGTCCAGTGGCATCAAACCCTTCTCTGTATACGGGAGGTGGTGGGTTCGAGCCTGGGTTCGAGCCTCAGTGGAGGCGTTGCTGTCTCTTTGTTCTTCAGTAGGTTGAGAAAGTAGTTTATGAACAGATACTACACTGTAGAGTCAGTAGCATTCAAAAAAAAAAAAACTTCAAACAAAATCAATAAATGAGATACGGAACTCCATGTGGGCAAAACTCTTTGTTTGTTACTGAAGATATTATTCCACCTGTCTAGTGTAAAGTTGACTAAAATATACTCCCTCCGTCCCATTTTGGTTGTCAAACGAGGCTTGACTGAAGTTATTTTTAATCCAATTTTTCATAATATTAAGTTTAGTATTAATATATAAAATTTATATATTTAGAAACTACATCAAAAGTACTATTAAACACAAAAAATTAAATTTAAAAATAATAAAAAATTACTAAAGAAAATAAGCAAGGAAGAAAGAGTTGGTTTGACCAATGAATAGTAAATAGGACAGGTAAAATGGGACGGAGGGAGTACTAAATAAGTTTTCAAAATATATATATATATATATATATATATATATATATATATATATATATACATAATAAATAATTATAGTTCACACCTGTACACGGGCATTAGTAGTTTTAATTTAGACTAGGAAAATTTTTATATGCATACGAAATTTTATACATAAATTCATACATGGATGCAAACGAGCCGAGCCGAGCTCGAGCCTGGGTTGGCTTGAGCTGGAGCTCAACAATTATAGAGCAGCTCGAACTCGGCTTGAGCAACTCGATTGTTCAAGCTCAATTTCGAACTCGATCTGGCTTGAATTTCACCTGTTTGAATTCATCATACAATTAATAATAAATACCATTTTATACATACATAAATAATAAAAATTTTAAAATTTTCAAAAGTACAATAAATATATATATATATATATATATATATATATATATATATATTAATGGCTCGCGAGCGGCTCGACGAACCACGAGCCTATAACAAATGAGCTCGAGCTCGAATTGACTAAGCTCGAGTCGAGCTTTGACCGAGTAGCTCGCGAGTCGCTCGCTAGCCGCTCATCTCATTTGCAGCCCCTATACGTGATTACCTAAAATTTCACAATTTTTGTTATGCGTTTGCTATAAATGATTTTACATTCTTCAACTCTGAGCGCCTCCAACGCATCAGGGAGAATGAAAATTATAGTAATTCAACTAAACACAGACTAGACATTTCACATTTGTTTATTGGGCAGAAGGAGCTCCTCCACTTTGAGAGGTTACTCTCACAACACATTGTCATTGGTGAGACTCGATCTCAGGATCATTGTTTCTAAACTTCACTTATGTGACCAACTGAGTTGTCAATGCTGGCTAAAATAATCTTACATTAACATAAGTAATGCACGTTGTGTGTCTAATATTGTGTGCATTTAATATTATCATTACATGAGATTTTAGAAAATGTAGAATGTGATTATCAGAACATTAGAAATGCATGGGAAGTTGGGATCAGACATGAACAGATTGCCGGCCAATGAAATTGTCATACAATTCAATAAACAGTTGGCCAGCCAATTAAGTTGAAATATAATAATTAAATTTCTAATCACGTGGTAAACCAAATTGGAATATTATATACATCTAGCAGCCAGCCAGATTTTAGTTACCTAGCACAATTTATGTATATAAATATTGGTTACACAACATGTGTTTGCAAAGCAGTAAGAGCAAGCTAAGCTAAGTGATCAGTTAGCTAGCAAACAAGAATCAACAATGGCTGGAAGGTGGTCTCTTCATGGCATGACTGCTCTAGTTACGGGTGGAACTCGTGGCCTTGGGTAATTTCTTTCAATTCAAATATGATTCTTTTGTGCAGATTCTTTTTATAATATTATCAAAAGCATTACATTCTTTTTCTTGCTCTATCCATATTAGGCATGCAATAGTGGAAGAACTGGCAAGTCTTGGTGCAATTGTTTACACATGTTCACGTACCGAGAATGAGCTTGACGAGTGTTTGCAAAATTGGAAAGGCAAGGGATATAATGTTTTTGGTTCTGCATGTGACATATTACAACCATCTCAACGTGAAAATCTAATCCAATTAGTCAGCAAACAGTTCAACGGAAAGCTCACTATTTTGGTAAGAAACAAGTAATGATAATTTTTTTTTTTAAAAAAAAAAATTGATTTTGGTTTCATATCAATAGATATAGTAGAGTTTAGTTAAACTAATTTAATTGAGTTACGTTATTTTTACCATAGGTAAACAATGTGGCTAGACTTGTACCAAAGGAAACTTTAAAATCAGATGGCCAAGATTTCTCTAATACTATTGGCACAAACCTTGAGGCTTCTTTGAACCTTTGCCAACTTGCACACCCATTGTTGAAGGCCACAGGAAATGGAAGCATTGTCTTCATCTCTTCATGTTCTAGTTTTGTTTATGCTCCTTTTCACACTATCTATGCTTCAACCAAAGGTATTAATTAAGGGCTTTAAGTTATTATGATCTTATATTGTTATTATTATCAAACTTTCCATTTGCAGATGAATTGAATGAACTAAATGCTTTCCTTTTTTTTTTTTTTTTCTCTCTTAGGAGCTATAAATTCACTTGTAAAGAATTTAGCTTGCGAGTGGGCAAATGATAACATTCGCGTCAATGCAGTTGCTCCCTGGCTCATGAGAACCTCTCTCACCGAGTCATCAAGAGTAAATTTCATTCTTTTAATCTTAGTTTTTTTTTTCTCAAAAAAAATTCAATTATTAAAATATTTATAATATGAAGTGTTTCCTGATTTTATCTAGTTTTATTACAAAAACAGGGAGAATTTGGTGCAGTAATAGAAGCTTTGATCCGACGGACACTGCAACACCGGCTTGTAGAGCCTAAAGAAGCTTCAGCTGCGGTGGCATTCTTGTGCTTCCCAGCGGCTTCTTTTGTGACTGATCAGATTATTTCTGTAGATGGTGGAGGCTCAGTCTATGGTCTTTGAACCAGCGTTTGGATTAAGGATCCTAACTGCTAAACACAACTAATATATGTGGGATATGATAATAAAGAGAAGATTTAATTTGTGTGTGGGGTTATACCATATTTAATTTACATGCAACGACTATATGTAATGAGAAAGATATGTTGTACTTTGAGGTATTCAAAGCCAAGAATAAATTGAGTCAGTAATTTCATTAGCCAACAAAAATGATGCATCTTTTTACAGTTTTACGCCAATGGCAAATACATATTAGTTAGGGGAAATTTTAAACAATTCATTATTTATAACTTACTGGTTTTATTAGGACCGGATACACCATAGACCGGGTATAAAGGTACAGAACGGGGGAGTAGGAAAATAGCAGTATTATTAGCTCGGGGCGCTAGGCCCAAAAGAATACATACAATGCCTGAGATACTGGTCCAAAACGACGGCACAAATTAACACATACATACATAAATAATAAATACTAACAAATATAGCAAAACTAAATATATTACCAAAAAGACTCAAACCCTGGTGTGGCGACAGAATGGAGGAGACTCAGACCAATAGACTAAG
>CM008334.1:24119025-24129934 GCA_002525835.2 Ipomoea batatas | reverse complement strand
AATTTAATAAGATATCATGATGTTTACCCATTTCTTTTTTTTTTTCTTCATCCAATCAAATTTGAACACAAGTAAAAATAAAAGTTAGGAGTAGATTTTTGGGAGTACATGAAATATTTTTCATAATAATAACAGGACTCTATTCTATCTAGGCCTCCCTTTATTATGAGTGTAAACTAGAATACAACTTTTAGCCAAAATCCTCAATTAGCAATTTATATTGTGGACCATATATGGTCCGTATAGTATTCTAGACTCTAGATCAAAATGATGTCGTTTTGATATTTAAGATTTAACAGATTCTGTAATTTCCTGTTTCTCATCCTTCAACAAAAATTTTAATTTATTTTAGGTATAGAATTAAAATTTGTTAAGGTACAGTGGTACAAAATTTCATAACATCAGAAACAAAAACTCACAACGCAAGACACATCCCACATACCCATATTATATATTTACTTATTCTCAAATTTAATTTATATAGATAATTTATGTCCTATAGGCACATAATTTCATAACACAAGACATAAATTTGTAAAATAAGACACACAATATGTTGTGTGTTACACAACTAATAATCTATTTTAACTATCCATACCCTTAAGGTACAGAATTGCATAGCATAAGAAACAGAAACACATAACACAAGACACGTACACATGTTTTATATTTACTTTAGTTTAGGTACAAATTAAATTCAATATTCTTAAGGTACAAAATTGCATAACATAAGACACAAAATACAAAACGCATAATAGAACACACAAAAACGCATGTTATATTTACTTTATTTCAGGTACATAACTCATAAGCTTAAGGTACAAAATTACATAATATTAGATACAAAAATTCATAACACAAAGACACGTACACATGCTTTATAGTAATAAAAAAACACTGAACTAAACAACAAACAGCTGTCAAAATTAAAATTCAACTGGTCCACGGCATAGCGATTTTTCAACCTAACCTTTGGCCGGTTGGTGTGAAATGTGGACTCCAAGCTTCAGGACTAAAGCAATTTTCCGACAACAAATTTCTCCAGATAAACAGAGAGTTTCGTTTTGTCTTCTTACCGAAACGTCTACCCTTAAAATTCCCAAATTCGTTGGATTTTTAAGCCTCTTCACCCTGCCATCCCCATTCAACAAATTAAACAATAAATGCCGTATAAAGACTCCATTTAATTTGTTCAAAATAAGTTGGAAGTCTTGGTACCATATTCCTATATATATATATAGCGTTTAAGAGGTTTTTCTTTCTGGTATAGTGAGTGCAATGCAATGATGTGCCTCAAGCTTATAGTGCTAGTAGCCATCTTTGCTGCTGGAGCGACTGGAGACCTGGAGTTCACATTCAACGGATTCAGGTCGGCCAATCTGAGCCTAGACGGAATAGCTGAGATCACACCCGATGGCTTACTCAGGCTAACAAATGAAACCATGTTGCAGAAAGGCCGTGCCTTTTACCCCATGCCTATCACTTTCAAGAATTCCCCCAACGCCTCTGCTTTCTCCTTCTCCACCACTTTTGTCTGTGCTATGGTGCCCCAGAATCCGAGTTTGTTCACCCACGGCCTTACCTTCGCCATCACGCCCCCGGGAGGCCTTCCGGGGGCACTTCCCTACCCGTATTTCGGCCTTTTCAATGACACCTCCGATGGCAATTCTTCTAACCATGTGGTGGCGGTTGAGCTTGATACCCTCCAGAATCGGGAATTCGATGATATCGATAACAACCATGTTGGAATTGATATCAACGGGTTGAGATCCGCTTCAGCAAAATCAGCAGGGTACTATCAGGGCAACCAGGTTCATAACTTTAGCCTTGGAAGTGGCAAGCCAATACAGGTTTGGGTGGAATATGATGGCAGGGCTAAGCAAATGAGTGTCACTGTGGCTCCTCTCAGTGTGGGTAAACCAAGTAAGCCTCTCTTGTCTTTTCCCCATGATATTTCTCTGGACATACTAGAAACCATCTCTCTCGGCTTCACATCCGCCACGGGTTCAACAGTGTCAACCCAATATGTTCTTGGGTGGAGCTTCAAACTGAATGGTATTGCTCAAGAACTAGATCCCTCTAAACTCCCAAAGCTTCCACGAGTTGGGCCTAAGAGAAAGTCTAGATTTTTGGTGATTGGTGTGCCTTTGATTTCAATAGTTTCTCTGGTTATTGTCTTGTCTGGGGTGGGCTATTATGTGTTGAGGAAGAGGAAGTTTGCAGAGTTGCTTGAGGACTGGGAACTCGAGTATGGGCCTCACAGGTTCCATTACAAAGAATTGTACTTAGCAACCAAGGGGTTTTCAGAGAAACAACTATTGGGTGCTGGGGGATTTGGCAGAGTTTATAGAGGTGTGTTGCCCAACTCACAAGGTGAGATTGCTGTGAAGAAAATTTACCATCAATCAACACAAGGAATGAAAGCCTTCATAGCTGAAGTTGTTAGTATGGGTCGGTTGTGTCATAGGAATTTAGTTCCTCTTCTTGGCTATTGTAGGCGTAAAAGAGAGCTGTTCTTGGTTTACGACTACATGCCTAATGGAAGTCTTGACAAATATTTGTTTGACAATCCAGTACACACCCTCAGTTGGAACCAAAGGTTTCAAGTAATCAAAGGAGTAGCATCAGCTTTGTTCTATCTCCATGAAGGATGGGAGCAAGTTGTGGTTCATAGAGATATAAAGGCTAGTAATATCTTACTAGATAGTGAGGGAAATGGACGAATAGGAGATTTTGGCCTAGCTCGATTGTATGATCATGGCACTGATCCTCAAACTACACATATAGTCGGAACTCTTGGCTATCTTGCACCGGAATACGTTAGAACAGGCAAGGCCACAACAAGCTCTGATGTGTTTTCTTTTGGAGCATTCTTGCTTGAAGTTGCATGTGGTAGAAGGCCTATAGAGCCAAAAGCAACAAATGAGGATCTTGTTTTGGTGGAGTGGGTGTTTTCATGGTGGAGTAGAGGTGAAATACTAGAGGCTGTTGATCCTAAACTTGGCAAAGATTATGTTATTGAGGAAGTTGATATTGTCTTAAAGCTTGGGTTATTGTGTTCTCTACTAGATATAGAATTTAGGCCTAGCATTCGACAAGTTGTTCGGTACTTGGAGGGCTCTGTAGCTCTACCAGAACTGTCATTGCTTACCCTCTCCACGGCTGGCCTAATTGTTTCCCGAAGTGAAGGTTTTGATGATTTTGTTTTGTCACTTTCCAATTTTGAAGGTAATTCACGTTGTTCTTCCGTCACGAACTCCACTATCTCTGAAGGTCGTTGATTATAAAAATGGGACAACTTAATAGTTACCTAGAAGCAATTTGAAGATTAATTACATCGAATAAGATATTTTATTGTAAAAAAAAAAATATTATTTAGAATAGTACTTATTATAGAGGTATAGTGTGTTGATTTTTATTTATTTTTATTTATTTATGTAATCTCATCTTAGTTAGTTTCATTACAAAGAATAGTAGGTTTTCTCTCAATAATATATCATTATGTGAATTTAGAGGTCAAAGTATCATCAGCGCTTTTATACTTCAAGATTTTTTTATTTTTTTTTAATTTGTTCCTGTATTTAAATTTCGAGTAATTATGTTTGTATACTTTCAGATTTAATAAAACTAAATAATAAAATAAAAAATACTAACCACGATAGACGGAGTTGTGGCCAATGTTAATATAGCATTGACATGTTTGACTATGATGACTTGGCAGTATAGTCATGTCAAATTGATGACTTGGCAGTACAGTCATGTTAATATAGCATTGACATGTTTGACTATGATGACTTGGCAGTATAGTCATGTTAATATAGCATTAACATGTTTGACCACCACTATTTCCACCGCGCCAGCACAACTACCACTACCACCAGTGCCGTCACCACCATCACCACTGCAACCACTCCCACCATACCACCAACATCACCACCACCACCAACACTTCACTACCATCACCATTCACCACCACCACCACTTATTATTATTATTATTATTATTATTATTACCTCCGTCTTATTTTGGTTATCTGGTTCGTTTAACGAGTTAGGCTTGACTGAAGTTATTTTTAATCTAATTTTTCATAATATTAAGTTCAGCATTAATATATAAAATTTATATATTTAGAAACTACATTAAAAGTATTATTGAACCCAAAAAATTAAATTTAAAAATAATAAAAAATTACAAAAAAATTACATAATATGTTAATTGTATATTATAGGTTAACTAAATTACATAATCTGAACAGAGTCTATGATGCGCACGATAGATTGTGATACACAATATAACAATTGTTATTTTTGTGTAAGCATGGACCACGCCAATTAAGTGGCCTGGTTACTTAACAATAGTTATTGCTTGGACCATGGTCCAAATAGCTACGTGGATCACGGTCCAAAAACGAGGTAGTTTCGCGTAAATTTTCTTTTATGCAATCCACTTCAACATATAGTTTTATAACTCATAATGTACATTATTCTAAAACAGAATGTACATTATTCTAATTCATAAAGTACATTATCTTACCCCAGAAGTTTCATTATTTTAAACACATAATCTACATTATTCTAACACATAAAATACATTATTCTAATACATAATTTACATTCTAATACATAATTTACATTATTCTAACACATACATAAAGTACACTATTTTAACTCATAATTGATATTATTCTAACTCATAAAATCCAACGACATCATTTTGAATCGTGATCCACGCAGCCGTGTTCTACACACAATAATTTGCCTGTTACCTAAGGACTTAGTCAGGTTGCAGTCAATTGTCCTGACTCCTGATTCATCAATTAATTCCGAATTTAATATGTCATATATATACAATTGCCTGGTTGGTAGAAATCGTATTGGTAATAATGTCAAAATAAATGCTGGGACAGTATATAGTACGGTTTCTAGCAACGGTATTGGTAGCCAAAGAACACTAGCATTTGTATAGTGTTTAAGAAGTTTTTCTTTGATACTGCAACGTAAAGAAACGATGTGCCTCAAACTTGTAATATTGGTAGCCATAGTTGCTGCTCAAATTTGCGATGCAACGTCTGGGGAGATCGAATTCACATACAACGGATTTAGGTCGGCCAATCTGAGCCTCGACGGAGTAGCCCAGATCACTTCCAATGGCTTACTCAGGCTAACAAATGAAACCACGTTGCAGAAAGGCCGTGCCTTTTACCCCATGCCTATCAATTTCAAGAATTCACCCAACGCCTCTGCTTTCTCCTTCTCCACCACCTTTGTCTGTGCTATGGTGCCCCAGTTTCCCGCTCCGTTCACTCACGGCTTTACCTTTGCGATTACACCACCAGGAGGTCTTCCTGGGGCACTTCCATACCCATATTTTGGGCTTTTCAATGAAACAAACTCCTATGGCAATGCTACCAACCATGTGGTGGCAGTGGAGTTTGATACCACCCAGAGTCCTCAGTTCGATGATATCGATAACAACCATGTAGGAATCGATATCAACGGGTTGAGATCAGCTTTAGCAAAACCAGCAGGGTACTACCAGGGCAACCAATTTCATAACCTTAGTCTTGGAAGCGGCAAGCCAATACAAGTTTGGGTGGAATATGATGGCAGAGCTAAGCAAATGAATGTCACTGTGGCTCCTCTCACTGTGGGTAAACCAAGTAAGCCTCTTTTGTCTTTCCCCCATGATATTTCTCTCGACATACTAGAAACCGTCTCTCTCGGCTTCACATCGGCCACTGGTTCAATTGCATCATCCCAATATGTTCTAGGGTGGAGCTTCAAAATGAATGGCATTGCTCAAGAACTAGACCCCTCTAAACTTCCAAAGCTTCCACGAGTGGGGCCTAAGAGAGAATCTACCTTTCTAGTCATTGGGGTGCCTGTGATTGCAATATTTTCTATGATTATTATTGCTCTTGGAGTGGGTTATTATGTATACAGGAAGAGGAAGTTTGCAGAGTTGGTTGAGGACTGGGAACTCGACTATGGACCTCATAGGTTCAATTACAAAGAATTGTACTATGCTACCAAGGGGTTTTCAGCCAAAGAAATATTGGGGGCAGGCGGTTTTGGGAGTGTTTATCGAGGCGTGTTGCCTAACAAGCAAGGTGAGATTGCTGTGAAGAAAATTTACCATCAATCAACACAAGGAATGAGAGCCTTTATTGCTGAAGTTGCTAGCATGGGTCGGCTATGTCATAGGAATTTAGTTCCTCTTCTCGGGTATTGCAGACGTAAAAGAGAGTTGCTTTTGGTTTACGAGTACATGCCTAATGGAAGTCTTGACAGATATTTGTTTGACAAACCAGTACGCACCCTCAGTTGGGACCAAAGGTTTCAAGTAATCAAAGGAGTGGCATCAGCTCTATTCTATATACATGAAGAATGGGAGCAGGTGGTGATTCACAGAGATATAAAGGCTAGTAATGTTTTACTAGATAGTGAGTGGAATGGAAGACTAGGAGATTTTGGTCTAGCTCGATTGTATGATCATGGAACTGATCCTCAAACTACACATGTAGTAGGAACTCATGGCTACCTTGCCCCGGAACATATTAGAACAGGCAAGGCTACACCAAGCTCGGATATGTTTGCTTTCGGAGCATTCTTACTTGAAGTTGCATGTGGCAGAAGGCCTATAGAGCAAAAAGTTCAAAATGATGTTTTTATTTTGGTGGAGTGGGTGTTTTCATCGTGGAGTAGAGGTGAAATATTGCATACTGTTGATCCTAAACTTGGAGAAAATTATGTCGTTGATGAAGCAAATATTGTCTTAAAGCTTGGATTGTTGTGTTCTCTACTAGACACAGAATTTAGGCCTACCATTCGACAAGTTGTTCGATATTTGGAGGGCTCTGTAGCTCTACCAGAGCTATCAATACTCACTCTCTCCACAGCTGGTCTCACTGTTTCTCGAAGCGAAGGTTTTGATGATTTTGTTTCGTCACTTACATTTTCCGGAGAGAAGATAGGCTCACGTCGTTCTTCAGTTATGAACCCCATTATCTCTGAAGGTCGTTGATTACAATATGGGAGTTTAATACTTTGAATCAATTGTGGATTAATTATGTATGGTCAATAAAATATATTTAATTTTCTAATAGTTGTACTTATTATAGAGGACATAGTCTCGTATTCTATTTGATGTAACGCTATTTGTATTTTTGTAATATTATCTCAATTTTAAAAGTGATCTCACTACTATATTATCATGTTTGTAATTCATTACTATTTTCTCTATACGTTTGCAATTCGAACTTACTTTCAAAATTGATCTCTACTTCTACATCGCCTTAAAAATTTAGGGTAGGTTTCTTGTAAGACAAATATTTATGGAGCACTAATTAAAAATAAAATAAAAGAAATTCCACCTAAGAGTTTCAAAACCTGCCAGTGAAATGACAATAGTCATGCACTATACCTACTGAGGTACAATTCAAGTTCTTTAATGTAATTTGTTATCAATGTGTTTTATACTTAAAACGTACTTCTTGAATACTTAAGGACAAAAAGGATATTTTCAAGAAAACATAGTGTATGTAATTGGGCCAAAAAAACACATTTCAAGTCTTCAACTGAAACAAGAATAAATAAATAAATAAACATAATTTTTTGTTGGGTACAAAATTAACCAATCATTATTGCATGGACCATGGTCTACACAGATGTGTGGATCAAAAATAAAAAGTACATTATTTTTGTACTGAAGGTACATTAAAAATAATGTACCTACAGTACAAAAATAATGTACCTTCAGTACAAAAATAATGTACTTTTTATTTTTGGTCCACACAGCTGTGTGGACTATGGTCCATCCAATAATTTGCCTCACCTATTTTCATCAAAACAATTTCAATTTTAGACTAACGATATCATATCATACATAAATCAAATACTTTTAAAATTAAACTTGTATACCTAAAATTAAATATAGTGATCTTGCATTTTTGTTGAACTATTAATATCTTCAAATATATATAGTAATTTTATACTTCATCTAAAATATTTCACTTATCACGGAATATGTAATTTTATTTGAACAAAATATAATACTTTTCAAGGAAGAACGTAATAATTTTTAGCGAATATGTAATACTTTTCAAAAAACATAATCATTCCTAGGAAGATTGTAATATTTTTCGTTAAAACTACAATACTTTAAAATGAAAGATTAATACTCCTTCCGTCCTATTTTGTTTGTCTGGTTCGGTTAAGGGGGTTTGACACTGAACTTATTTTTAATTCAAGTTTTCATAATAATAAGTTTAGAATTAGTATATAAAATCTATATATATATTTAGAAACAACATTAAATGTACTATTAAACACCAAAAAAAAAAAAATCTGTTTGTTGAAACTTTTCATATGCTGGTTTTCTTATTAAGCAATGTCGTTTAATTGCAATTGACATCGGGAACGTGTTACTTCGCCATGTCAAGAGATTAGCGAATCATGTAGCTCATGTGCTTGCATGAACGACTGATTCTTTTTCTGTCCTTGGGGTGTGGGATTCCTCCCTACGTGATTGTATTTTGGAGTTGTTTGGTGATTTAATATAAGTTTGTTTCAACCCATGGCCAATGGGGTAGCTCAAGTGGCAATTAATCTCTTTTTGTGGGGAAGAATTCCGGGAGAACCCGAGTTTGACAAACCCCGCAGTGCCAATTCCCGCAGAGAAAGACCCCGTGAATTTAAAAAAAAAAAAAAGATTGTTTCTTAATTGGTTTAAAAAAAAAAAACATAATTACCTAATCATCAAAGTCTCATAATTACAACTATTTCTAATAACATCTAATTTTCTTTTTCATTATGAATGTATGACTATAATAAAATTCTTACCCTTATAATTTTGTAATCACCACTAGCTAGTTCATATTGCTTCACATCAAATGCAGCAGAGCCCACAAAATTCTAAATGAAATAAAATTCCAAAATATCCCTTCAAGACTTTCAGCTTCATACATGAGAGGGGCCATGAAGGACTTGGACAATGGATTACAAATTACAATTGCCGCAAAGTAACGTAGTTACGTTTGGAAGACAAGGGTGACCCGCGCTGATAACCTTATTCTAAGAATGGACGCAATTTATCTTTTTTTCCAAGAGGTAGGTGCGCATAGTAAACAAGGACCACATCAACTGGTGCCTAAAGTCTAAACATGGCAAAATAGCAGTCACGTCACTGGTCCTGATTCATCAATTTGTTTTAGAATTAGTCAGTCACTTGACATTTGTAATAGTAGCACATATGTATAGTGTTGGGCAGGACTCATGGTCAAGTCCAGTACCATGTGGTTAGGGAATTATTGAACGAAAGCTTGATAAATTAAAGTATTAAGTCTAGTACCTGACTCTCGAAAATGTGTGATTTCACCGCTATTAGCTATACCTTTTAACGTAGTAGTAAACTTTTGACCCTAACAAGGCAAATTATATCATGGACTAGGGCCTACATTGCATTATATATAGACTCTAATCTAAAATTAACATTCAGATTCTGTATTTATAGTTGACGACCAACAGTTGACAGTTTATGTACCTGTAGCTATCATATTATGTGTCAGCAATTATAAATTTATTTGTTTACATGTATAAAAACGAAGGTAAGCATAAAATTTTTATATCAGGATTTACAATGCAATATAAATACTAGTCCATAATATAACAATTATCAATTGACCGAGTTTCAACAAGAGCAGTTAAGACTGGCTAGAGATGGGAGGGTAAAATGTGTGGCGCTTGATCCTAAGATATAGTGATTGAGAGGTTTCTTGGAAACTGCGATGCAATGATGTCCCTCAAGCTTTTAGCGATGGTAGTCATCTCTGCTACTCAACTATGCTGCTCTGCAACATCTAGAGGCCATGAGTTCACATTCCACGGGTTCAACTCAGGCGATCTGACCCTCGACGGAATAGCTGAGATCACATCCAATGGCTTACTCAGGCTAACAAATGAAACCATGTTGCAGAAAGGCCGCGCCTTATACCCCATGCCTATCAATTTCAAGAATTCATCCAACGGCTCCGCTTTCTCCTTCTCCACCACCTTTGTCTGTGCAATGGTGCCCCAGACTCCGAGTTGGATAACACACGGCCTTATCTTTGCGATTACACAGCCCGGAGGCCTTCCAAGAGCATTACCCAACCCATATTTCGGCCTTTTCAATGAAACAACCTTCAATGGCAATGCTACCAACCATGTGGTGGCGGTGGAGCTCGATACCCTCCAGAATCCTGATCATGATGACATTGATAACAACCATGTGGGAATTGATATCAACCGCTTGATATCAGTTGAAGCGAAATCAGCAGGCTACTATCAGGGCAACCAATTTCATAACTTTAGTCTTGGCAGCAGCAAGCCAATACAAGCTTGGGTAGAATATGATGGGATGGCTAAGCAAATGAATGTCACTGTGGCTCCTCTCAGTGTGGGGAAACCAAGTAAGCCTCTTTTGTCTTTTGCCCATGATATTTCTCTGGATATACTCGAAACCGTGTCTATCGGCTTCACCGCGGCCACTGGTTCAGCAGTTTCAACCCAATATATTCTTGGGTGGAGCTTCAAAATGAATGGCATTGCTCAAGAACTTGATCCCTCTAAACTCCCAAAGCTTCCACGAGTGGGGCCTAAGAGAAAGTCTAGATTTCTAGTCATTGGGGTGCCTGTGATTGCAATATTTTCTCTGATTATTATTGCTTTTGGAGTGGGATATTATGTGTTAAGGAAGAGGAAGTTTGCAGAGTTGCTTGAGGACTGGGAACAGTTATATGGACCTCATAGGTTCAATTACAAAGAATTGTACTTTGCCACCAAGGGCTTTTCGGACAAACAAATATTGGGTGCAGGGGGGTTTGGCAAAGTTTATAGAGGCGTGTTACCCAACATGCAAGCTGAAATTGCTG
>CM008334.1:24008365-24020462 GCA_002525835.2 Ipomoea batatas | reverse complement strand
GCTCCGCGATAGGGGTGAGCATTACCCTTCCAACCCGACAAAACCGGCTGAACCGTCACCAAAACAGTGCATCCCGCCCCGGTCCAAACTGATTCGCTTAAAAACCAACAGTCTGAACCAGTTATGCTGATTTTTGCTATTCGGGTGGGGTATTTGTATTTTGGCCTCGATCCATCCGATTACCCGATAAAGCTTAGGGTTAGGTTATATGCATATATAAACGACATCGCATAGGCTATGTATATATGTGATGATTAGGGTTTCTGCCTTTATTTCATTTGTTGAGCAGCGCAGTCACGAGTCATGACTCATTCTCTCATCTCTCTCTGGTTCTCTGAATCTCTTCAGGAGTTCTAGTCTTTTCTACTCTTCTTCACCGATTTAGCCATTTAAGGTTCTTGAATCCTTTCTGGTTTGAGACTTTGAGTGGTCTTTTCTGAATTCTGATTCTCCATTCTCACACTCACTTCTCAGAGAATTATAGAGTCAGAGAGGACCACTCGTCTCTCGATTATGGCCTTCTCCTCTGGTTTTTTACAAGTCTCAACTCTCGAATTCTCTGGTTGTCCAGTTCTTTGTTCTCTCTGGTTGGGCGGTGCGCCGGTGCCGGTGGAGTGGTGGAAGCCATAGCTTATAGCCAGCGACTCAGCGAGTGTTTGACTGTGGTAGAAGAGAAGACCCTAGTTCTCTGGGTAATATTTTGAGAAACCAACTAAAGCACAAACCCTAACCTTTACTGTTTTGATTTTTAATTTGTGAAGGTGCAATAATTTGTTGAAAAATGAAATATTATTGATGTTTGTTTACTTGTTGATTTGTAAACTGTTTTCGTGGAAGCTCTAAGTTCCTAACTCCTTAAGCCACTAATTTATGAAATATTATTGATGAATGATGACTTACTGTTGCATTGTTGCTATATTGTTTCTATTTTTGTGGAAGCCCCAGCTCTTAAGCGGCTAAGCCCTTAATTTATGAAACATTTTTTTATGAATGATGACTTGATGTTGCTATACTGTGTCTGTTTTTGTGAAAGCCCTCAATAAATATGATTATATTTTATATCGAGTATAAATTGGTGTGGCTTGTTGGTGAAATCCAGTAAAATGATGAACTGTAGAAGTTCCTGATTACTGGATTTCTTTGTGTTATTTCTGTGTTGGATACTTGAATTATAAATGTGAAAATGGTGGAAGTAGTGTACACTGTACAACTTAAGAGTTTCCTTTGTAAGTCTGAAGGGTTAAATCTAGTAAAATGATGAATTGTACAAGTTCACAATTTCCTGATTCTGAATTTCTGTGAGTTATTATTGTGATACTGTGATTGTATCATTGTATGTTTATTTCTCTACAAGTTAATGGATGTATGACCCTTAATCCCCAATTATGAAATTTAGAAAAATGATGAACTTTGAAGTGCTTGTCTTCCTGATTTTGAATGTCTCTAGTTCTGTGTGAATGTGTCATGTTGAAATGTGTGACTATCTGATATTCTGCATTATGTTTCGCGCTTTACTAATATTATTCCATTTCTTTAGATGGAAAATATCATAGAGTATGCTAGTCAACCTTTTAACTCTTCAATTGGTGGACCTACAGTGGTGGAAGCCCAGACAGTTGACACAAATAATCAACAGAATGTGCAACCTATTGTTGCAGTTCCTGGGAAAAAAAGGAAGATAGTTGATTCCAAATCAAAAGTTTGGGATCATTTTCATAAAATTTCTGATAGTAATGGCGTTACTGTCAAAGCCAAGTGTATATATTGTGCTAAAATATATCAATGTGAATCCAAAAAACATGTTACTTCATCCTTGAGAAACCACATGATTAGCTGTCTGAAAAACCCACACTCTAAAGACACTAGACAATCACTTCTGAGCTTTCAAGTTGTAACTAATTCTGATGCATCTCCTGCTACTGTTGAGTTAGAAACTTGAGTCTTTAACCAAGAAACTATTAGAAGGGCTTGGTTGAAATGTCTATAATAGATGAATTACCTTTTAGATTTGTGGAGGGTCTAGGGTTTAAGAAGTTCATTATGGTGGCTTGTCCTAGGTTTTAGATTCCATCTATATGGACAATTAGTAGGGAGATCAATATGATTTATGAAGAGGAAAAGCTCAAGTTGAAATGTGCTTTTATAGGAAACACTCAAAGAGTCAGTATTACAATTGATTCTTGGACTTCTATTCAGAGAATTAACTACATGGTAGTGACTGCTCACTTTATAGATGAAGAGTGGAAGCTTCATAAGAAAATTATTTCTTTTGTCCCTATTACATCACATAAGGGTGAGTCTGTTGCTAAAGTCTTGGAAACCTGTTTGCTTGATTGAGAGATTAGGAATGTGTACACTATAAGTCTATAACAATAGACAATGCTTCATCTAATGATACTACCATAGGTTTTTTTTTTTAAAAAGAAATTGATTTCTTGGGGAACATCTACTGTGAAGGGCAAGTATATTCACATGAGATGCATTGCCCATATTCTGAACTTAGTTGTGCAAGATGGGTTGAAACAATGTGATGCTTCTGTCAAGAAGGTTAGGGAGGTTGTAAGACATGTGAAAAGTTCACCTGCTAGACTTAAGAAAGTTAGGGAATTATTTTAGCGGATTTTGGATTGAACATAAATCTTCCTCGTGTCTAGATGTTCCAACCAGATGGAACTCTACACATCTTATGTTACAAGCTACAATAACTTATGAGAAAGTGTTTGATGCACTTGAAGAAAGTGATAGTTCTTCAAATCAGATTTGGGTGATTCTGTGCCTGATTTCCTTAATTGGGAGTCAGTGAAGAGTTTGGTGGAGCTCTTGAAATGTTTTTATGATATGAAAATAAGAATTTCAGGTTCTTTATATGTCACATCTAACACTTTCTTTTTTGAAATTTCTTATTTATATTGCCTCTTGAATGAGATGGTGGATGCTGGTGGACCTATGAAACTGATGGGGGAAAATATGAAGTCTAAACTTGAAAAATATTTGGGGGATATAGATAAAATGAACTTGATGATATTCTTTGCAAACATTCTAGACCCAGGGACAAATTAGAGTACATGCCAAGACAAATCAATCACATCTATTGTGAGGAAAAATGTAAAACCTATTATGGGAAAGTTCTTACAGCTTTGACAGAATTATTTGATGATTATGCTGCTTTTACTGTCTCTAGTAGTCATGCTGTCCCTACTGCTTCTGCCAGTCCTATTGATTCTTCACAGTCTACAGTTGGGAGGCCCCAAGATTTGTTAAAGTCTCAAATTAAGAAACAAAGAATGAAAAGTGGGGGAAAGTAAAAAACTGAGTTGTAAATTTACCTTGCTAGGGCAATAGTGGAAGAGGAAACTTCTTTTGACATACTTAGATGGTAGAAGCTGAATGTTGAAAGATTTCTTATACTTTCTAAGATATCTAGGAATGTCTTAGCTATACCAATATCTACGGTTGCTTCTGAATCTGCCTTCAGTACATTGTGGAAGCTTTGGTCTGTACTCAGGATTGGCTTAGGTTGCCAAATACTCCCTTATCAATTGAGGAAAATCTGGAGGAATTTGAGAGATTTGAACAAGGTAACACTATTTACTTAATTACTTATTTACTTTTAACTTGTCAAGTTTCATGTTTACATTTTAGTAATTTACTTATTTATTCTTTTGTTTTATTCCAGAATTTGGTGCTGATGGTGGCAGTTGAACTGGAACTGGGTGGAGTGGTGGTTCTACACTTCCTACGATTCTTGTAATGTTATGCTTTATACTTTATACTTTATATTTGAATGTATATATTATATATAATATATTATATATTTATATTGTATGTCTGTTATTCATGAGGCTTGCTGGCTTGGTAACTATTTTATTTCAACCAACTCCCAAGTACTTCCTTAATAGTTTTAGGAATTGAAATAGAATCAAGGGAAGCAATGAAAGAACAGGGGGCAGATCAGATGACATCCGATCATATGACGCAAAAGAGGATATAGGATAAGCACAACTGCGTTTACCTTTCCAGAGAGCAATCGAACGGTCATCATCCAAGGCTGGATCAAATGACAAAGGTGGTTTCAGGGCTTTGAGCTGGTATCGAGTCAGGAAGAGAAGCATGAGGCAAAGCAGGAATGGGAGCATCAGACCGAGGGCGACGAGAATAAACTTGTAAGATAGGAAGAGTAGGAACAAAGATAGGAACAAAGGACGTAACTGTATACATCAAGATGTCATCCCCCACCCCTCCCCCTGACGAATAGCATCTAGAGAAGAAGGAAAGAAAGGAACATCCTCATGAAAAGTGACATCCATAGAAACAAGGTACCTACCAAGCTCAGAAGAGTAACGCCTGTGCTCCTTTTGCACACGAGAATAACCAAGAAATACACACTTCAGAAACTTTGGATCTAGCTTGGTGATGCTAGGATGGACATCTCGAACAAAGCATACACAACCAAATATACGTGGGTCATATATGAAACAAAGGTTTTGATGGATACAGAATATGGTAAGGGTTTTCCCATCTAAAACCACAGAGGGCATGCGATTAATAAGAAAATAGGTAGTGGAAACGACATCAACCCAAAACTGCTTAGGAATCCTCCTTTGGAACATCAAGGCCCTTACAGTTTCAAACAAATGCTGATTCTTGCGCTCAGCCACCCCATTTTGGGAAGGTGTGTCGACACAAGAGGACTGATGTAACATACCTATGTTACGCATATAAGAGGCAAATGGGTACGAGAAATATTCTTTAGCATTGTCACTGCATAAAATTTTGAAATGAATACCAAATTGAGTTTCAATTTCAGCACAACATCCACGAAACACATCAAATAGTTCAAAGCGAGACTTCATTAAATATAACCATGTCATTCGAGAGAAATCAGCAACAAACGTAACAAAATACTTTTAACCAAGTTTAGATGTCATAGAACATGGACCCTAAATATCATAATGTACTAACTCAAACGGAGAAGACACACGTTTGTGAACTCTAGGACTCAAATGCACACGATGGTGCTTACAAAACTCACACGACTCACAATCCAAAGATGACAAACTTTGAAACTGCGGACACAACTTCTTCAATAAGGAAAGGAAAGGATGCCCCAAACGACAATGAGCTTCTACCGGAGTGACAGCACTAGAAGCAACAGACTCCAACCTCGTGGTGTCAAGAATGTAGAGGCCACCAGACTTGCGCCCCTTACCAATAACCCTCTTCGTCATAAGATCCTTAAACAGATAATGATCAGGGATGAAAGTAACAGAACAGTTTAAAACAAGGGTAAGTTGGCTGACCGAAATCAAATTGAACGAGAAATTAGGTAGATGTAAGATAGATGTCAAGGGGAGCGTGGGGATTGGCGTAAAGGAACTAGACCCAAGTACATGGGAGGTGGATCCATCCACTAAAGTGACAGGGGTACTATGTGGATGAGAATAAATTGTGGAAAATAAATTAGAGTTACCTGTCATATGATCTGTGGCATTTGAGTCTATAACCCATTTGGATGAAGATGAGAAAAGACATGTGGTTGTGTTACTTGAGTCAGCAATAGCAGTGACTGAAGATGATGAACCTTTCAAAGAGTCTTGGTACTAAGAGAACTTAGCAAACTCATCAGCAAAGACCATAACTGCCTTGGAAGACGCCTCAAGTGTAGATGCAACATTGGCAGATCAATTTCTCCGATCCCTCAACAACTTCCTACAACTCTTCTTCATATGCCCAAACTTTTGGCAATAGTGAAACACTACGCCGGAAGTGCGGCCCTGGGAATTTCTACTATTCCCACTGTGAGGATGGCCAAAAGTGTGCCCTTGGAAGTTTCCACCATTCCCACCGTGAGGATTATGACCAACGAGACAAATTGTGTTTCTACAGTAAAAAGACTTGCAAACATCATAAATACGAGTGATATTCCCCTTCCCATAGTACAAATATTCCAAATAATCCATCAATTCTTTAACAGAGGCACACTGACTAATGAACCCAACAATACCCTCATCTATAGAATTACGGATTTGTAAGAACAAACGTGCACCATCCCTAACCCAAGAAGCATCTTGTTCAGACAAAGTGCGAGTAAGGTGGTATTTTTATCCAAACTAGTGAGACAAAGCTTAATGACTTGAGTCCACTCTAACTAATTAGAATCATTAAGCTTACAGTCCGTGATTTTGGAAGTCAAAGGAACAATATTAGTTACAACAATCGACTTATTCTCAACCATACCCACAAAAAATTGATCACAAACAGAGCGCAAAACACACAAAAAAGGAAACCTGAAGGCGTAAGAGACAACCTCACTGAAGAACCGCAGCAACCGAAGTGGCATTGGACCAAACCAAGTCCAGATCCAAAAACCTTAGACTTAGGCGACCTTAGAGACGTCGGCCGGAAAACTTTCCGATGGCCGAAGACGGTGCACGCGCCGGCGCGTGACGGAGGTGGCGGCGGTGACGGAGGCATGTGAGGCCCACGCGCTGGGCAAATCGACGTTGAACTCTGTAGATAGGGTCGTCGGACACCGACGAGCCTTCCTAGACGAGTGGTGACAGGGTCGTTCCAATAAAAATACACTTCATTTCAATCAATATCACCACACTGTTCATCTCACTTTATGGAAAGATGTTGAATTTGTAAACTATATATACATATAATTTTTTTTTAAAATATGGGGCCCCTACAAATTGTGGGCCTTGTACGATCGTTCATGTTAGACATGCTCAGAACCGACCCTGAGTAGTGACGACAGCGTAGCGAAACAAAAATCCTTTATCGTGAAGGCTCTGTTACCATGTTCAAAGGTTTGAGAGAAATACCTTAACTGGCAACTCTATGTCTCACACTCCTTAGAGGAGAATACACCATCTTATAAAAATAAGCTAGAGGACATATGGTGCGGAAACAAGTTTCCATATACCTCCACCAACTTAAAACCCTAGCTTCCAAACGCAGGATTCCATATTTGATGAATATTCCATAACAATAATTTACAAGTAAAAAATGTTTTGGTTGCAAATTTTTTAAGAATTCAAGGTGCAATTGAGAAACAACTGAAATGGATTTCTTTAAAGTCTTGGTTCCTTCTCTTTCAAACAAAATGGATTTCTTTAAAGTCTTACTCTCAAGTCTCAAATGAGAAACAACTGAACTCAAATATAGTTGTACATCTCACATTATCAAAAAAATAAATGAAAAAAATATATATAATAATTCCATAAACAACTTTACCTCTTTTGAACAAATCAGCATATGAAAATCCAAAAATAGTTAATTCCATTTTTTATCCTAAATTTAAAGGTGGCAGTCCATTTAAGTCATTTTTTATTAGAACATTCACTTTTGATCCTAGTATCGCATGACAATTTTTGATCCTAGCTTTATCAATAAAACAGTTTAAATATCGTTAAATACAAGGACATTTCGGTCTTCAATTATAGATGTTTTTTAAAAAATAAACATAAAAAATATAACAGTTCAACCTACTTTGTATAAAAAAGATTGAAATGTTGTTGTATTTAATGATATTTCAACAATTTTGTTGATGGAGAACTAAAAATGGTCATGTCACAATAATACTAGAACCAAATGAAGATGTTCTAATAAAAAAGGAATAAAAGTGGATTATCACATATAAATTTACGACCAAAAATGGAACTAACTCATCCAAAAAACAAATAGTTCATCGTTAGAAGCTAAACTCTAGTCTTTGGGTAAAAAACATTACCCTCCTTTCATTTCCACAAAATGCTCAAAGCAAAATTTGTTTTCCTCAATAAATTATAAACAATGGAAGCTGTAAATTCAGCATCTTCAATACAAGTCTTTCCCCCAATTTTACAGCTTTGCAAGCAAACTATCAGCAATTAGAAATATCTTGGTAGTTAAAAACCAAATAGAAGCTCAAACAAACTTGGCAAGGCAAAAGTGCAAGGGAACGATTGCTAAAGAAACCATGAATATCGGCTGGCTTCAACTTAGAGTTCACCATCAGAAACTCAAAACAAATTTGGCAAAGAATGAAAAAAGTGCATAAATTGGAAGCAGTTAGTTTCTACCTGTAGTTTGCATCAGTGCCTCTCGGTTCAAAAGACTAACTTCCTACGCGATGCTGTAATGACGCTACTTTTGCTGGCGAATGATGCAAGTTCACTGATTGTTTCGCCCATTAAGTCCTTGTATATAAGCCTTTCCATGTACAGCACTGTCTCCGACATCTCTATCGGATAATCTCCCCAACCATTAACAGCATCTTGCGCCAGATCTTTTTTGAGAGTTCCACAAATGATCTCAAACAAGTCATCGGAAATTTCCTGTTCTCGGATTCTTTGGAATTCCGACAAGACCTTTTGCACTGATGGCTGTGCAGTGATAGAATTCGAACATGAATATACTTTCCATGGAGGCAGTTGCCTGCTCCTGTCCCGAATTTCAGTGATAGTGTCAAAGATCAGCTTCCTTTGCAGCCTAGAATCTTCTGATGTGTCTTTTCCTTTGAGAAATTGTTGTTTCTCCAAAAGTAGGAAGATGTCGGATTCTTCGGGAAGGCAATCGGATGCCCGAAGAATGTCTGTGATATAACTTATATCACAGTCTACTGTTGCGTCTTTGGACTTTGATTGGACCGGTGAAATTTCAGCCCTTGGTATCTCATTGTCAAAATTACCTAATTGATGAACATTAAAAGTAAAGTTGTAAGTGATTTAAGTGGAAAATAATCATTTAGTGATGTAAAAACTTCAGGTTTTGCACATAATACTTCTACTAATATGCTGTCTAGTAAGTTGGTTTAAAAGTATTTTTCTTTTTATTAGGAAATAAAACACAAAAGTTTAACATATTCTTTTTATATTTCATAAAATGAACCAAAACTTTGTACAAAACTACAAATTGCAGCTCTTTTATGGTTCCATAATCTCATGCTGAAGAACACTATAACAAATAATTCATAATGGGCATCAATCCCAGAATCAGGACCATAAAATGGGAAAAACAAAAATGTTTTGGCATGTAAATTTCTTTTCAAACCAAGGAGAAACAAGTACTCATCAATTTAAATTTCCCATATCATATATCAGAGGTAATTCTCATTTAATGGCTCACATTTTGGGTTAATGGTACCACACTGATATATCTATCCATCACCACATATGGTTGCAGTCAATCATATTTCAAAAAGAAATTAATAACAATCAATGCCTGTTATATGATACATTTGCTTGCGAAATTAGATGAAACCTGAGTAGTAACATAGAGATGGAAGAAGCTCGCATACCTAAGAATTCAATGCTTTGCTTCCTTATAGGTGAAGGAGATGGTGAGTCTTCCTTGTAGAAAGAGGAGTCCAGAACGGATACTGGGCTTGGTTGCATATCTGTGGCTGTCATCTCAACAATACTATGAATCAGCTTGTCACACCTCTCCAAAAGGTTCCTTCCTTCATTGTACTCTGTGTTTGATTTCTACCATGCCATCCAAAAAGAAAGATTAACACAAAAAATCATTAAAAAAAAATGATATTGTAGAATGCAGCTTCAAAGTACATAAACAACTTTAATTAAGCTTACCTCTCCTCTGGTCTGAAATGGCGCAATAAGGCTGCTTTCAGAAATGAAAGACAATTCATCATATGCAATGAAGTTTGTGATTTTCTCCTTCTGATGAACCTGTGCCAGTGATTTTTTGTTCCATGATCGTTTTGTGGAATTTTGCTCGAAAGAATTCCTTCTAGAGATAACTTTAGGTGACTGTAACGAAGAGGGCCTTTGATACTCAATTGATTCACTTGCTCTTTGCTGGGGGTCAACATTGAGTAACTTAGGTTGTATCACAGAATTTGAATGCCTCACACTTCCATCTCTTCGATTTGGCAAAGTGGAACCGGTAGTTCTTAAAGGACTGTGAGCATTCCGATCAGTAGGCCGTTCCCTATATGGGCTTACTGATGGCAGAGTTTCAGTTGAGTGGTTGATATTCTGGTTAAAACCAGTTCGGCTACACATGTTAGGTGGAGGTGTATCATTCCTATTTTTTCTATTGACTGGTGAAATGGACCTGGAAGATTTCATCACTACTATCTGAGACTCGTCACAGGAGAAACAGGGATCATATATGACATTAAGGCGGTTGATTTGCTCTGAAGGCTTTTTGGTATGCAAGAGCCCTTTGAGTTGCAAAGCCTCTAGAGTTTGCTTCAATGTCTCCAGATCTTTAGAAGGTTCATCAAGTCCTCTGATCCTCAATCTCTTGTTGATCTCTCCATGGTGTGGGACTATCTGTGTAGGCTCTGGGAAAATGTCAGCTGTATCATAAAAGCATTTGCGATGCTGTGGTGACTTCCATGATGTTGAGCTTAAACCTCGATTTGAACTCCTTGACCTTTCGGATTTCTCAATTCCTAATCCAGACTCCAATTGGCCTCGGTGCCTGGCATTCAGCATAGACCTTCTACAATCAATTTCTACATTCTCAGTCATTATACAGTTTGGAATGTTAGACTGCAAGAAGTTTGGTTCGTTGAACTCAAAGCGATTTCCCTCGATGAAGTGACATTGAAACAAGTCTCTTGAAACTCTCGACTCCGATGCAGATCTTCGCAGCTCAGCTTTCTGTGTAGTCTCTGAACTTGATTCCGGCAAAGCCTCAAGTCCCATCAGCTTTGCAATGACACTGGGGCATCGGTGCTGCTTATCCTCATCAGTGACAACTAAATCTTTGGCATTTTCACAAGTGTTTGCTGACATACTCGAAGCATTAATTTGGATCTCCTTCGGGTGAAGGCTTCCCTTAGCATCAACTGTGGCTCGGCTGTCAAGTGAGAGCCTCGGAGCTTCTTTCCTGATCTTCCAAGAAGACTTTCCCCCATCTTTCACTTCAAAAATTGGAAGAGGAAGCGGAGATTTTGGTGGTGTCTCAGTTGCAACAAAAGCAGCATGGCGAACCGATTGGAGCTTTGATGGAGGAGACTCTTTTAATCGCTCTGGACTAGGTGCAGCCACTACTTTCGCCGGATGCCCTTTTATCCTTTCCTTCGCTATTTCCTGGGACATAACTATGTTTTTCGGCTCTGATGTGTCATTAACGTCCTGAAATGTTTCATACACTGGAATGAGTAAATACATATTCAATAGTTTCCAGACATATACTGCCAGAAATAACACCAATATTCGAAGCAACAAAATGCTCATCACCGTAAAAGGAAGAAGACGCTTAGTAGTGTACAGCCTTTTGCCGGCTAAAATGTGATGTCGATCAAAAAGCTGAAGAAATCCAGACATACACCCCATCTTCCTATCATCCATACCATCCATGTTCCAAGATAAAGGAAGCAAATGTTGAAGTCAAACTTGTTGCAAATTTGCAATCACCTGGTGAACATTTAACAGACTGTCTGCCAATCAGTCATCAAAGGACAGATGTTCATTAAATACCAATACTAGCAAGAATTAGTCCTAGTAACTCCCTCTTACCCATTTTACCTATATGTTTACTATTCATTGGTCAAACAACTCTTTTTTCTTCACTTATTTTCTTTAGTATTTTTAAATTTGATTTTTTGTGCTTAATAAAACTTTTAATGTAGTTTCTAAATATAAAAGTTATACAAAATTTAACATTATGAAAAACTGAATTAAAAATAACACGTTAACCGAACCAACACATCATGTTGGGCAGAGGCCGGTAAAGGGGCAAGTCCATCAATTGGTGGCTAGGGAATGATTGAGCGGAGGCCGGTGAAAGGCCAAGTCCAACTCCTGCCTCTCGAAAATGTGAAGTTGCACCTTGGCTATCAGCTATAGCTTTTGATGTAGTGGTAAGAGCGTGATCCTAACAAATCAAATGGGGCGGAGGGGTATCTATATAACTATATTCATTCCTGCACAGCTGAATCCATTAATCCTACAAGGGCTCTCTCTTTCTCTCTCTCTCTCTGAACTACAAGCATCTTTTAGGTTGCAAATCTTTAAAGGGTAGCTGAGGGTCTTGGTGTGTGTGATGCAATATTTCCATTACAATCCAATCTAATCTAGTTTCCCAATTTCTTCAACACACAAATAAACATAAATAAAAAAGAAGTGGAGAAATGAAG
>CM008334.1:23803849-23814403 GCA_002525835.2 Ipomoea batatas | reverse complement strand
TTATACTGACCCTCCAGAACTCCATGGATCCCTCAATCCATTAAACAAGATGATGTTGCTACCGAACCTTTTCAAAACCCTCTTAATATTCTGTTAATGCAAACAACATTTGAAGATTTATAAAATATTAACAAATTAAAAGATATTAATATTAAATATATGACAAATTCCAAAATGTTGATTGATAAAAATATAAAGCATAAAAGAGTAATTTATAATTTCTTTTATAAGATGTGCAACTTTTAGAAGAAAACAAAAACGCAAAAAAAAAAAAATAAATAAATAAAAAAAAAAATAGTCGTCCTACAATTATTATAATGTGTACCATAGTCTACATTATAAAGTGTTCAATGAGACTTCACACATGTATTTATGTTTAGTATACTGAATTTTCATTTTTAGTATACTAATTATTCATTTTTTAAAATTGTTTTTATTATATTATAAATTTATTTTAATATATTACTTTAAAAAATTTCAATAAATTAAAAATGAACTTAAAAAAAAAAAAACAAAATGAACTTTTAATATATACCTGGTGGGTCTATGTTCACAATTTCATAACACTATGTTCACAATTTCAGAACTCCACATTCACAATTTTATAACTCTATGTTCATAATTCTATGTTCAAAAGTATCAACTCTATTTTTTTGAGTACTACTGAAGCGAAGTACAAAGAGTCAACAGTCACCTCCACTGAGACTCAAACCCACTCTCTTTCATGTGGGACTGTAAATCGGGTGCCACTAGACCACAAAGTCTTTGGCAGTATCAAAACTCTATATTTAACAATATAACACAATTATTGAATCTATATAACAAAATTGTGAATATTGAGTAATGTAATTTTGTATATTAAAATGAATATAGAATTCTAAAATTGTGAACATAAAATTCTAATATTGTAAACATAGAGTTTTAATATTGCAAAGTGGACCCTGGTCCATAGCATAATTTGCCTAGAAACAAACATCGTTAATGGTACACAGTATAAATTGTCCGTGTCTTAAGAATGGGCTAATATACTTACGTGGCCCCCGAACTCCGTTGTAATCCAATTGGGCCTGGGCTCGATGTTGAAGGCGTTCTTGCAAATTTTGGCCTCTTCACTGTAGTCCCATTCCCAGGCTGGGAAAATGCTATCCTTGCTGCTACTGCCTGTTGGGATTATCATTTCTGTACAACTCTGGAATAATAATAATATAATAATAATAATAACAATAACAACAACAATAAGAATAATAGTTTTATTTTTGAAAAATTATCCTATATCCACTGAGTCACTGAGCATCGTATAATCATAACTTTGGATTTGATTAATGATTTGAAAGTATGTATGTATTTGGATTTGATTAATGATTTTTAATTTCTAATTTAAAAATCATATAATTTTATTTGAAATTAATGGAATGAATGTTAGGTTCTGGTACCTGCCATCTCCACTGGACAGCACTACGTAGCAGTAGTTGAGAAGGTTTTTCCGGATCGAAACAATTGATTTTCCCAGTGTAGTTGTAGAATATGTTCACTGCTGCGTACAGCTTCTCTAGTATGTCACTCCCATGCCTTGGATCATCAATTGCTTTACACATCTATTTTAATTTAATTAGTATGATCTTGATCATGAATTAATTAACTTTTTTTTTTTAAAATAATAACAATTCAAAAACACCAGCAAATTAAATTAAATGGTTATTGATTGTGTTGAGTTTACCTGTTTGATGGGATAAGGTGGCAACGGATTGAGTAAGTTTGAAGCAGTTGGATAATCAGTCATGGCCGTGTAAAAGTATGCCGTAGAAAGCCAATCTTCAAGACTGTCTGCGCTTATATTATTCCTATATATGTATAATCATAAAAATAAAATAAAACAAAGAGAAATGATAGATATATATTAACCTTATTCTTAAAAATAGGAATTAATTAAACTGACTTGCATATCCTGAAAGATTTCCTGAGTATCTCCAGTCCATCAGCCTGTTTAGCAATCTCTTCAATAAATTGCCATGAACTCTTGATCACCTTGTAGCAATTCTCGCTCTCACTCTGATTTTCAAATTGAATAAAATCTTTTATTATTAGAACCTGACAAATTATTACATATATACTTTCATTCTCTCAAGGACATTTTTAATATACTAAAAATAAATTATTTATATACGGGATGCATGTGCATTATTTGATAATATATATAAAAAAAATAATGTACTTTCAATATTCAAATAATTTAATTTTAAATAATGTACAAATATATAATGTACTTTTATGATCGGTCCACGTAATAATGACTCAGATCTATCCACATGAACTCATGAAAAATGGTGGACTCACCTCAACAATGATCTACGGGAGAGTGAAAGTTTAATATATATAATTACCCTAAAGTCTTGGGTGACGACATCCGTGGAGGCATAAGGGGAAGTAATATTGTCAAAATAAAGGATTGGAGCAGAAGATGCCAATGCTCCAATGGTTATGTGTGGGTACTTCAGTCTAAACCATGCAGCCAACACTGTCAACAAGTTTTAAATGAAGATTATATTAATCTTAACCCCACCTAATTATAAGTTAATTCAATAATAATAATAATAATAATAATAATAATAATAATAATGTAAAAGTGAAAGCAAGTACTTCCTCCATATGAACCTCCAAACACCACCACAGGTGAATCAGTTGCAGTCAAATTCTTTTTTAGATCAATTATCAGAGTTGCATAATCCGCCAAAGCCTGTGTTGAGCTCAAATACCCTAGTGTTTTCGAACTTGAAATTGCTTCTTTCTCTCCTCCAAATGGTAAAGACTTTCCATAAAATCGATGCTATATTTACAACAACAACAACAAAAAAAAAAAAAAAAAAAAAAAAAAGTTCAAGTACTCTATGTTGTAATTAATTTCAAAGTCATTCCAATTAAATTCAAATTTAGATTCTTCATACGAATTAATGTTTCCAGTTGGAATCTCGTTTTATAAATTATTTAAGTTTCGAAATTGTATAACTAGAAATTGTTAAAACTGTCGCAGTAAAAAAAAAAAAAAAAAAAGATTTTGGTGAGTAAGAAGAGAGCCGTTACCTCAATGAAGACAAGAAGAGCATTGAAATGGGGAGCAATGTCAAACATGAAACCAGTGTTCTGAGCAAAGCTTTCGATATCTGCTTCACCTCCCATGTACACAAAGATTGGAGCCATATTGTTGGCACCACCCCAGTATCTGTCATTGATGAGATACCTCTGCTGAAAAGTTTGGTAACTTTGAGGAGTAACGGTGAAGTGGTCAACAATTTGGGTGAAATACTTTGTGTCATAAAGTTGATTATTATGAGTGGTGTTGGTAGAAGCTGCTGAGAACCCATCTGGCTTGATTATGGTAGGAAATGGAAATGGAAATGTGGGTGTAGTTTTGGCAAAGGAGATAGCACAATAGGAGAAGAAGAGGAGGAGCAATAATATTCTTGAATAATTCATGATTGTGCTTCTAGCTATACATGAAACTTATTTTAGAGTCTATTGTGTTGGATATTTATATATTAAATTCGAATAATATCACTTTTAGTCTCACAACTTGTGAGTTTTATCAATTTTGATGTTTAACTTAATAATTTTTATTATTTAGTCATATTTTTATGTTTAAATTTATTGAGTTATTTGAATATCCTCCTTGTCAATAAATCTTCTCCAAGTAGTTAATATGATTTGTTTCAAACTACGGAGTATTTTTTATTTCTTGTCGTGGTACTAATAAAATACTTTGTAAATAAATATATAACATTATTTTATTTTATAACTTTGATATTTAATTACAAGTGTAAAAAGAAGACAACGACAATGTAGTGAATATATAATCAATTAATGAATTTGAATGTAAGAAATCTTTGCATTTGAGAAAATAAATACAATATAACTAATGAAATTATTTCTCTTATCTTTTATTTGATTGGGATGGGGTTCGAACCTAAGATCTTATGAAAATTAATGAGTAAGTTAATAATAAATAGTTAACGGATCGGAATATTCTGTTACGAAAGATTACACGGATGGAATGCATGAGTATTTATAAAAAGTAAATGATATAATAGATGGTAGAGTAAGAAAATAAAAAACATACTAAAATCAAAATAATTTGAACCATTCTGGAATTTACCGTAGCAAGCAAGCTATGTTGCATTACCATTTGTCAATCGTCGGTCGCCAAATTTAACACTACGTAATTAAGAGTCTCGCAAAAATTTCAGCAACCAATTATATATTAAATGTCAATTAAACAAAGAAGAAAGACTTGATTAGACCAATGAATAGTAAGTAGGACAGAAGGAGTACAGTAGTTAAGAGTCTCGACAAAATAACTTAATTGCAACTCTAAAAGTTTTGTGGCCTATTTAATAATTTTTCCTAATAACAATAATTCTTACACAAGACTACTCTTGCTGCTCCTAACAGCTTTTGAAATTTGATTTGCCCCCTTGCGCGAGAGATCGAGTACATCTATATGCTATAGAATTCAAAAGAGAGAATTGTATATATACTAATTTATAAAATCAACACCCCCTTTTTTAATGTGGGACAAAAACTCCTTGCCCTAAAAATTTTCTCACTTTATTTTGTCAACTCAAATACATATAGAAAATCAATTTCTCGATTACGCATTATTATTTTGTACGTATAACATATCAAATTAAATATCTTACAATTCAGATTCATTTTGACCTCAAATCAAATTAAAAGTGGATCTCCAAAATTATCTCTACAAGAAAGTTCTCTGGAAAGATGATTCTTCCCTTCCCTCTAATCATTTTCTCCCCTTTTCTCCTCCTCTTATCCCGTTGCCCTAAAAATTACACAACAAAATGATTACAAAAAAAAGTCACTTCGGCCAAACTTTCCAACAAATAGCAATAATGCTATCACGCTACTACGCTATTAGAGCATCTATATCAGAGGTTTTTTTGAAGTTCTTGATACAATAGCATATGACATGGAGGATAGAGGAGGTAGGATGGTAGGTGAGAGAAGGATTGGGATTCTCTGCAAGAAATGGTTCTTGGAATAGTAACCATTGCTCACGAAAGACTAAGCCAGTTGCGGCATGTGTGCATGGCAGAAACCATTGCACCCAGCGGGCGCATGTATTGCAAGCGCCCAACAAAGCATTTAATTATTTTTTTAAATCAATTTTGTTTTGTTTTTTTTTTCCTTCCTTCCAATTTTCATTTTCCTAATTACACTTACAAAAACTTCTAAAAAAATCACAAAAGAACTCCACTATTATGACGCTCTTAGCTGCATGCACTGGAAATTCAGACCACTATGTGGCTATGTGCAATTAAAGGTGAAGTGGGGACAGAAAATATTCGAAAATATCATTTTTTGTTTTTCTGTTTGTTTGTTTGTTTTTTTTTTTTTGAACCAATTCGAACATATCATGTAGCTAGCCAGTGTTCTGACCCATTTTCCTCTCGGCACCCCAGTTTTTTTTTTTTTTTTTTTTTTTTTTTTGTCATTCAACCATATGTACTTTCTGTTGGGAAAAATGAAAAACAAATAATTCTGTGCTTCTCAATCTTTTTGAGATTTAGTCTTGATCTAATAAAAACTACAAAGTTTTTCAAAAAATAAAAATAAAAACTACAAAGTGATGAGTGGCTAAGGTATGTTAAGTACTTAGTAATAATGTAACATGTGGCATTAATTGTTTTGCATATACTATTTAAATAAGGTTATTTCTGAAGTTTCAAACATCAGACAAGATTGTATGTCTCTTTTTGGTGTCCCATTATTACTCTGAGTATGGTGTGTAAATTTCAATTTCTACTCCAAGTGCACGGAAATGGGGATTGTTATGTTAACTTTGGGGCCACACCGTTGTTGTGAAAGAAACTGCATCTATGATACACGATGTAGTTTTTCGTTTCGTTAGGCGATCTGCTATTGCTCAGGAAGCCGTTTCTGAGTCAGGTTGCAGGGAGTGGTTTATTCCTCCTCCTTTTCTTGTTGACATTCTGGATTATGATTTAATGCATTAAGAATTTGTTTTCAAAAAAAAAAATCAACATTCTTTTTCTAAAGTGGGACAAAAACTCCTTATAATATTTCCTCACTTTATTTTTCCAACTGAAATGCGTAAAGAATCGATTATATTTCTCGATTACTCATCCATTCTCTACATATAATATATCAAACTAAACCTCTTACTTAGCAAAATTCAAATTTACTTGAACCTCGAGTCAAATCAAAAGTGAATCCCACTAAAAAAAATTTTACAACAAAATATTTACGCAAAATGTCATTTTCAGTCAAACTTTCCTACAAATAGCAATAATGCTATCACGCTACTACGCTATTATTAGCTGCATGCATGCCTGACTGGAATTTGAGAGCAGTTAAAGGTGAAGTGGGGACGGAAAATATTGGAACATATTTTCCTGTCGCCACCCCAGGTCAGTTTCATTTGTCATCCATCCATATGTACATTCAACAGGTTAGCCTTCTTTCTCACCATCCCAAGTTTTGAGAGATAGCTTCATAAGTTCATAGTGTTTATTGTTTACCTTATCAGTTATCATTTGCCAATCACATATTATTTGACAAGTAAACTAATATCTAGTACGGAGTGATAGCCGACGTCGTATAGCGCCGAGCCTTAATGATACGACGTCGGCTAAGTGCTAACTACCTAGCCGACGTCGTATCGACGCCCGAATTCAATTCGGGCTATGATACGATGTCGGCTAGGAAGTTAGCCGACGTCGTATCCGCCGTAATTGGATACGACGTCGGCTAACCTCCTAGCCGACGTCGTATCATAGCCCGAATTGAATGATACGACGTCGGCTAGGTAGGTTAGCCGACGTCGTATCGTCTGTCGATGGCTAATATGTATGATACGACGTCGGCTAATAATTTAGCCGACGTCGTATCGCTCCGTCTTATAAAGTACACCCTTTAACGTCGGCTATTAGTAAATAACCGACGTTATAGGATTTTATAACATACAACGTCGGCTAAATACTTAGCCGACGTTGTATGTGATTTCTGTAGTAGTGAGTGAGCCATAAAAAAGAATAATAAATTATGAGAAGAAAGTAAATGATTCATTCCTAAATTATTAACATAGCGATTTTTAGTCCATAAATTTTTCAAAGTGGTGCTTTAATTTTAACCCCAACATTAACTAAAGTTAAACTATACAATAATCACCATATTTTAACCAAAATTTTATTTTCATTGCCCTTCGTTCCTATTATCACACTCCAAATACTTAACACATTGTTTTAACTCTACTATAAAATCATGATCTCCGAGACAAGAACTAAAAGTGACACTAAAAGAAAAACTCAAGGGTTAAAAGTGGTTGCACCAATAGTTTAAAGACTAAGTTAGTGAAATTGTGATTTTTTGCAGTAAGATTTGCGTGAGAAGGTATCATCACGTCGAATTTCATCTCAAGGTGTGGAGTGAAATGGTATCAAATAGAATGTTGGCTAAACACAAAACATGCCAAGTAATTAAGAGCTATCTCTAACAAGTTGATTGGAAAGTTCATTGACTTAAACAATTATCAAGGAGTACAAAGCAAAGAGCAATTGCAAAATAGTCTCTAAGTATTTCTTTTCTCCACCACTTTAATTACCTTTGTGTAATTATATTGAGGAATATTACACCAGTTTAACTGGTGTACACCTTCGAATAGTTATTGTGAGTTTCTTCGTCACCCAAAAATATACGATGGAGTAATGTTTTTAAACAATCAAAATTCTAAATCTGTTAAACTATGATAGTATTGAGAGATCCATTTCTGTATTATTTCTACCTCCTTCCTCCTCACATCTTTTAGCCATTTTGGATCTTCCTTTGTCGAGAATCTAAGGTCCACATGATGCGCACCTATTACAAACAAAAAAGAACCCACAATATATATATATATATATATATATATATTTTTGCTCAGAAGAATTATATACAGTCTCATTTGTATTAAAGCGCATGTAAATATATAATTTATGGTGTCTGAAACTCGATATTCGAGTAACACCCACTTTTAAGTTATATTAAGGAGGTCATATAATCGATTCCAACCCCTTTAAATATGTATGAGAGAGATTTACTAACCTTCTTTTGCAATGATAGCAACTAAAGATTTAGAGATATTTTTTAACACCCTGCCATATTAAAAAAAATTATTTTGATCAATATAAATACCAGTTATTTTTTAAGTACATAATTAAATAAGTACAAATGCATGCAAAAAAAAAGAAGAAGAATATTTATAATTTTATACTAACCCTCCTGCACTCCATGGATCCCTCAATCCGTTAAAGAAGATGATGTTGCTTCCAAACTTTTTTAAAACCCTCTCAATGTTCTGTTTATTCAAACAACATTTGAACAATTGAACGAAGCTCCTTTTTTTTTTTAATGACAATATAAAATATAAATATTGAAAAATTCAGCAATGACAATTGTGAAAATAATGACTGATAAGAGTTTTAATAAGTTAAAATTTTAATAAGTTATGCAATTAATTAGTTTAACATGCATCACTTTCTATTTGTAGCAATCACTATTTTTTCGATCATATGATAAGAGTTTTGATTGGAAAATGCTAATTGGACTCTCTAATTCTACTCTCAACTTTTATTCTCTCACTTAAATTTTTGACATAGACATTTTTCTTGGGACCCAAAGAATGAAGATAACTTATCAATACTTGTCACGTCAGAGAGTAAAAGTGAAAAAGTAAATATTGATAGTCCATGTTTTAAAACTCATTTTGATTAATCTATACCCTTTAAAATAGAATAACAATGAAAAAGTAAAATAAAATTTAGTAGTCCAGTCCTAGGCGTGGCCTAAGAGCATCCTCAATTGTTTAATTTTTGGGTGAATTTTTGTCATAGCCATATAGGAAAGAGAGGGTAGAGGAGAGAGAGAGAAAATGGTGGAAAAAAAAACATTTTTGACAAAAAAAATTAGAAACAATTCTTAACGTGCTAGACGCACTGTCTGCATTGCTTTCTAATTCCATATGAGCCTCACAAAAAAACTAAGGCATTGTAGTAAAAAATCACCAAAAAAACTTCTCCCCCATTAGTTAAAAAAATCATTTTTCAATTTTTAGACCAGCAAAAACTATTGAAAAACCTTCTATTGGATGCTCTAAGAGCAACCACATCAGTGGTTATTTCACAGTATTTTAGATTTTTAGGGAATGAAAGCCACATGGAGGAAAGAGAAGATAAGAGAGAGAGGATTGGGGTTCTTCTGCAAAGATGGGGTTATTTAGGTTTCCAAGAGAAAAGAAATTTAATGATTGGTCACACTACTTTATTTATTTATTTATTTATTAAAATTATATTTATTTTATTTATTTTTTTCTATCATCCCATTTTCTCTTTCCTAATCACACTTTCAATAACTCCTAAAATACCGTGAAATAACTCTATTGATAAGGATGCTCTAATATACTTATGTGGCCCCCGAACTCCGTGGTAATCCAATTGGGCCTGGGCTCGATGTTGAAGGCCTCCTTGCAAAATTGGGCCCTTTCATTGTAGTCCCATTCCGAGGCTGGGAAAATGCTATCCTTATTATTACCATCTATTGGCATTATCATCTCCGTACAAGCCTGGAATAATAACAATTAATAATAATAATAATTTTAACAACAACAACAATAATATATGCTTTTCATATCTAATTTAGAGTTTATATTTTTATTTTGTAATTTTTTGTGAAACCCAATGAGCTTTATATAATCATTATGTTTAACAATATAATTAATATTTGGTTATTTTCTACAAACCATTTGCAGGAATAATGTAACTAATGAGAAGTTGTCAAAGGCTCAAAGCTCAAGATCACCATATATTGTAAATTAATTGACCAAATCTATAGTTAATTAAATGAAATCAGTTTATTTAAAATAATTTGGTTCAAAAGTGGTGGGGGTATATACACACAAACGTTTAGATTCTTTTGTCCAAATTCCCATACTTACTCTCTAATTATTTTTAAATTGAAAAAAAAATGTTAAGAGAATATTTTTTTTAATTTTTCCTTTTTAAAGAAAGAAAAGAAATCATTAGTAAATGAACCCTAATCATACTTAAACTTTTCTAATGTTAGAAAAAAATTGTAATAGGGTTCACACCAGAGTTTGATTATAGTAATTTATATGTTACTTTAACATTAAATTTGGTTCATAAAATAAATTTTTGAAGAATATTAATCATATTCTATAGGGAATGAAATAGGATAAGATCTTCAATGACAGATATGTGACACCACCAATCGTACAAATGCACAGCTACGGAGTCCACAATGCACAATAGTACATTGCATGCCATCCTTAACAAATGCAAAAAGGTTAACTCAAAATTGCACAACGATTACAACTACAATCCACAATTATAGAACTATTGCAACTTATTCCCGTAGGAGCTGCCTAGCTATTCGCCTTCTTAAATCATAAGGCAGGCTTCATTTTTAATATATTACATGTTCATTTTTAATATACTATAAATTTATTTTTAACATGTAATATAATGAAAT
>CM008334.1:23783959-23794895 GCA_002525835.2 Ipomoea batatas | reverse complement strand
TATTGTCATTTAAAAAAAAAAAAAAAAATATATTTATAATTTTATACTTACCCTCCTGCACTCCATGGATCCCTCAATCCGTTAAAGAAGATGATGTTGCTACCAAACTTTTTTAAAACCCTCTCAATGTTCTGTTTATTCAAAGAACATTTGAACAATTGAAGCTCTTTTTTTTTTTTTTTTAAATGACAATATAAAATATAAATATTAAAAATTCAACAATGACAATTGTGAAAATAATGACTGATAAAAATAGAAAGTAACTAAATATATTTAAAATTTTAATAAGTTATGCAATTAGTTTAACACGCATCACTTTCTATTTGTAGCAATCACAATTTTTTTTGATCATATGATAGAGTTTTGAACTTTTGATTGAAAAATGCTAATTGAATTCTCTAATTCTACTCTCAACTTTTACTCTCTCACTTAAACTTTTGATATAGATATTTTTCTTAAGACCCAAAGAATGAAGATAACTTATCAATACTTGTCACGTCAGGCGGTCAGGGAGTAAAAGTGAGAAAGTAAATATTGAGAGTCCATGTTGTAAAATTCGTTTTGATTAAATCTATACCCTTTAAAATGGAATAACAATGAAAAGAAATTTTAGTAGTCTGTAGTCCTGTCCTAGGCGTGGCCTAAGAACATCCTCAATTGTTTAGTTTTTGGGTGGGTTTTTGTTATAGTCATGTAGGAGAAAGACTAGAGCATGCAGAGAGAGAAAATGGAGAAAAGGAAAAAGAAAATGGAAAAAAGAAAACATTTATGACAGGAAAAAAAAATTTAAAAGCAATTGCATTGCTTTCTAATCCCATATGAGCCTCACAAAAAACAAAGGCGTTGCAGTAAAAAATCACCAAAAAAACTTCTCCCCCCTCAGTTAAAAAATCATTTTTCAATTTTTAGACCAGCAAAAACTATTGAAAAACCTTTTATTGGATGCTCTAATATACTTATATACTTACGTGGCCCCCGAACTCCGTGGTAATCCAATTGGGCCTGGGCTCGATGTTGAAGGCCTCCTTGCAAAATTGGACCCTTTCATTGTAGTCCCATTCCGAGGCTGGGAAAATGCTATCCTTATTATTACCATCCATTGGCATTATCATCTCCGTACAAGCCTGGAATAATAACAATTAATAATAATAATAATTTTAACAACAATAATAATATACTTTGCATATCTTTTTTTTTACTACTGATTCAATTACTAATTGTTCGTTTATACTTTCCGCAGTTTCAATTCCACTGAGACTCGATTTCATGACCTCTTATTTGGGAGAGTCACTACATGTCATTTGACCATAATGTCATTGCCATATGCTTTTCATATCTAATTTAGAGTTTATATTTTTATTTTGTATTTTTTTGTGAAACCCAATGAGCTTTATATAATCATTATGTTTAACAATATAATTAATATTTGGTTATTTTCTACAAACCATTTGCAGGAATAATGTAACTAATGAGAAGTTGTCAAAGGCTCAAAGCTCAAGATCACCATATATTGTACATTAATTGACCAAATTTATAGTTAATTAAATGAAATCAGATTATTTAAAATAATTTGGTTCAAAGTGGTGGGGGTATATACACACAAACGTTTAGATTCTTTTATCCAAATTCCCATACTTACTCTCTAATTATTTTTAAAGAAAGAAAAAAAAATCATTAGTAAATGAACCCCAATCATACTTAAACTTTTCTAATGTTAGAAAAAAACTGAAATAGGGTTCACACCAGAGTTTGATTATAGTAATTTATATGTTAACATTAAATTTGGTTCATAAATTGAAATTTAGAAAAATATTAATCATATTCTATAAGGAATGAAATATGTAAGAAATAGAATAAGACCTTTAATGACAAATATGTAACGTAACACCACCGATTGTACAAATGTACAACTACGGAGGCCACAATGCACAATAGTACAATGCATGCCGTCCTTAACAAATGCAAAAAGGTTAACCCAAAATTGCACAACGATTACAATCACAATGCACAAAGGTTAACCCACGATTATAGAACTATTGCAACATATCTCCCTGGGAGCTGCCTAGCTATTCGCCTTCTTAAATCATAAGATAGACTTTATTTTTAATATATTACATGTTCATTTTTAATATAGTATAAATTTATTTTTAACATGTAATATAATAAAATGAAAATGTTTCAATGATCTACCTTGTAATATTGATTAGGATTCATTGACCAATTTGCATTCATTATAAGCCTTTTTTTCCGTTTTCATATTATTTAGTAGAGTATACATATGGGACTCCACAGGTTTCGATGCTTCGACTCCTATATCAATGCATGAGCATGTGCATTAACATATAAAATTATGCATGCTTTATTTGTTAAAAGAATATATTTTTATTAATGTAAAATATATTTTATATATATATATATATATATCTTAAAATAAAATTTATATGGGTTTAAATGAGAATACCTTTTGTAAAAAGTGTGGATTTATCCATATTCCATACATTCCATTTATTTGATCTCATGAACCATGTTTTTTTAAATTAATCAAATCTTTCTTAAAATTTTAAAAAATAATTCTCAATTAATTAATTATAAATATAATAAATTATAATTTTGTCACAAGTTAGTTATAGTAAGATCACAATCATTAATTAATTTGTCAAAATAGAAAATCATGACAAATTCTCACGAATGTGTTGTCACTTAATAAATAAATAAATAAAAGCACAATAGTTACAATATAATTAACCACTAATAATTAATATAAGTTTTCCCCATCTTTAAGAAGCTTCATCAACTCGATCATGATCCAAAGCCTAGCTTGTTAAAATAATTGTACATTGAAATTTAAAATCCCACCGAACTTGGAAACTTCACCAACTAGTTGAGCTAGCTGTCCATGAACTATTAAAATGTTGTGGGCAAAATAATGTCCTATACATTTAAATTATTAAAAAGATTGTACCTCTACTGAAAAAAAAAATTATGATAGGAGGGTAATCTTTCATTAGTTACGGTAATAGTTTAGATTTAATTTTTTTTTAGTACTATTGATTTTATTACAATTTAGTATTTGTTTATAACTATTTTCTTAGCTCAACCTACTGAAGCACAAAGAGTCAATAACGCTCTCACTGAGGCTCAAACTCATAGCCTTTTATTTGAGCGAATCACTTCATGCCATTTGGATTTAATTTTTTTAGTTACTTATTTAATATGTCTTTAAATTCTTAATGAAGTAGCGGATTTAATCTCTAAATTTAAAATTTTGTTAAAACACTAATGACTAAATTTGCAAACTTCCCAGTGAGTAAAATTAAAGAAATAAATTTACACCTGATGTATCGAGGAGCTAAAATTGTAAAATAAAGTAAAATAAAATAAGAAAATGGGGATATAATATGGTACCTGCCAGTTCCACCCAGCAAGACCATGTGGATCAGAATTATCTGCGAGATCGAAACACTTGTTGACTTCCCCAGTGTAGTTGTAGTATATGTTAACTGCACCATATAGTTTCTCCAATGGGTCGCTCCCATGATTTGGATCATCAATTGCTTTACACATCTATTTACATCAACAATAAATATGAAATATAAAATTAAAAGGAATTTGTAAATGTATAACAAAGTATAATTTATTACAAGTTATTGCATTTAATGGGATTTATAACTCATAAATATGAGAAAAGAAATGATTAATAATGTTATTAGTTTACCTGTTTGATGGGATAAGGTGGCAATGGATTAAGGAAGTTGGTAGCAGTTGGATAATCAGTCATGGCTGTGTAAGTGTATGCTGTAGAAAGCCAACCTTCAAGACTGCCTACACTAATATAATTCCTATATATGTATAATATAAAAATAAAAATAAAACAAAACAAGGAATAAGAAATGTTATATACATGCTGATGAACCTATTTCATAAAAATATGCATTAAGTAAAAAAATAATGAATTGAACCGACTTGCATATCTTGAAAGATTTTCTGAGTCTCTCCAGTCCACCAGTTTGTTCACCAATGTCTTGAATGAGTTGCCATGATCTCTTTATCACCTTGTAGCAATTCTCACTCTCACTCTGATTTTCAAAGTAATTTCAAATTAACTAAGATATTTTAATTTGTTTTTTTTTCTAAAAAATAAAATAAACAACCCAATGTGAATTATTAGAACCTTAATTACTAATTGGTTTGTCGTCAAACCTATTTCACTGCTGAAAATCAGCGTTTTTCCAACCTCATTTCTGACCACCAAAAAAATTGGTTGAAAGACATACCGGGTACAATTTTAAACAATATGATATCTCCTTTTCATTTTATTTTATTTTATTTTTAAATTATAGTTGGTCACCATTAGAATTCAAACCATGTACCCTTAAGTAAACCAACTAGAGATTTATCTCAATTCAATTATTATGTGATGTTTTAAGGCCAGTACTGGTGCCGGCAATATTCATATGATTAAGACACTTGGACTATTCAAAATAAAATCTTCATCCAAATCGTTATGATTATTATCTCACCATATATAATCAATTACTCTACCCGCAAAATTTAAAACCTTTCTCAATCAAATTTATATTAAACTATAATTAGCATTGACCAATGACCAACTACAATATAATTGAAAATTTGTGGAAATATCTTGTACATGTAATCTTTTTTCTTTTCTGAAAAACTTGTACATGTACTCTAATTGTTCCAGTAAAATAATTAAAAATAAACCATGCTAGAGACCTTATAATTATCACTCTACCTAGATTTTTTATTAACTTAGAATGTGACTAGCTAAATTATCAGTAATTCATAAAAAAAAAAAATACTTTTTTTAAAAAAAAATTGGTGAGTAACTAATCGAAAGTGATAATTGTATAGGTGAGAAGCATCTCATTCTATTAGACATAAACAAAACTTGTAATAATATTTTGCAACTATATATAAATAGAGAGGGAAGGGTGCAAAAGAGCAAGTATAATTACCCTAAAGTCTTGGGTGATAACATCATTGAAGCCATAAGTGGAAGTAATATTCTCAAAATACAGAATTGGAGCAGAAGATGCCAATGCTCCAATGGTCACGTGTGGGTACTTCAGTCTAAACCACGCTGCCAACACTGCCAACGATTTTTAACTCAAAATTAATCTAAAGCCCACCTAATTATCTATAAGTTAATTCAAGAAAAATAAATTGCATTTTTAGTCATCATCAAGTTATACCTATAGTACAAACTTAACCTCTGAATTAGTGACCATCATTAACCCCTAGGTTATGTACAAATCGTTTAGAGACTATTTCTGCCATCAATATATAAATGAATAAATGGCAGATTTGATCCTTTAGAGACTAAACTCGTCATTTTGAGCATAACTTAGGAGTTAAAATGGTCACGCATATAACTCCAGAACTAAGTTCATATTACGAGTATAAGTGTAGGACCAAAAATACAATTTCCCTTAATTTAATAATAACAAATGCAAAAATTAATAATAATAAAAAATCACATACTTCCTCCATAGGAACCTCCGAACACCACTACTGGAGACTTAGTTGCTGTCAAATTCTTTTTCAGATCGATTATCAGAGTTGCATAATCTGCCAATGCTTGTGTTGAGCTCAAATACCCTAGTGTTTTCGAACTTGATTTTGCATCGTTCTCTCCTCCAAATGGCACAGACTTCCCATAAAACCGATGCTAAAGAAAAAAATAGTTCAAGTACATATATACTCCGGATCCGTGGGCACTTACTATATATAGTAAAAATTGAATCTTTAACAGAAAAATGGTGGTGAGGAAAAGAAGAGAGCAGTTAATTACCTCAATGAAGACAAGAAGAGCATTGAAATGGGGAGCAATATCAAACATGAAACCAGTGTTCTGAGCAAACCATTCAATATCTCCTTCATTTCCAGTGTACACAAAGATGGGAGCCATTTTCTTGGCACCACCCCAGAATCTGTCATTGATGAGATACCTCTGCTGGAAAGTATGGTAACTTTGAGGAGTAAAGGTGAAATGGTCAAGAATTTGGGTGAAATATTTGGTGTCATAAAGTTTGTGATCAGTCTTTGCAGAAGCAGAGAGCCCATTTGGGGTGTTGATTATGGTAGAAAAGGGAAATGTGGGAGTAGTTTTGGCAAAGGAGAGAGCAAAATAGAAAAAGAGGAAGAGTATTCTTGTTTTCATGGTTTTGGCTGTATGAACTATGAAGTTTCAGTGGCTTGAGTTATTAATCTGAAAGGTAATAAGGGGAATCTCTCAGATCAAACTTCCAAAAGAAAAGTTTGATGGGTGGGTATGTAGGGCCATTGGGGCTACCCACAAGAATGGGCTAACTAGCCTCTACTAAGATAATGCCAAGTTCTTATTAATTAATTAGCTGTCTTTTTGGAATTTCAGACCCCTAATTGGAATTGTTTGGTAGTGAAACTGATGTTTACAACAATACATTGTGAGCATCATCTCTCTTTCTCCTATATATACAGATATATGACTAAGATTAGAGTATTATTTTACAGGTTATTGAATAGAAGTGAAATTTGTCAAAGACTATGTGGTCTAGTGGCACCCGATTGCACCCCTACATGGAAGGGGATAATTTCGAACTTTAGTGGAGGTGATATTGGGTCTTTGCCGTTGGGATTTTTACTTGTCATTCATAAAATGATTTCATTATTACTTTTCTATAAATATTGTATATAAATTATTAAGCCAGTGGTAGGAAACGAATAATAAACTTTAAAATTCAAATTGGCAAATAAAATAATAACAACAGTCAAGTTAAGAGCTTTCAAAAGGTTTAAATGATGACACTTTGAGAATAGAAATTAAAGCAATTTAAAGGAGAAACATGTAATACAACTCAAGAAGAGAAAGTGACCAGCCCACTACCAATAATGATTATTTTGTGTTACATGTTCATTTGTGTAGAGATGAATTAAAATGATAAGCTTATAGTAAAACTCATACATAAAAATAAAAACATTTTGTATTTTTATATATTGTTTTAAGGTACAATTATCTTTCATTTCATATGTTAGAATCTATGGTAGTGAATTAGTGATCATAATATCCCTTAAGTTAAGTCTGGGATAATAATCTATTTGTTAAAACAAGCATATGAAATTGTACATGGTGATAAGTATTGTAGGAGTGTCCACCAGGCCAGCAACTTAATTGGTATTGTGAGAGTTGCAACTAATATAATGTGGTGATCGAGGTCTTCGTGGGAACTTGGCATTGGTATTTTCACCTAAGAAGATGTTGAGTCGCCATGATTTATCCATCCACTATCTTGTCAGGTAAAGTGTGGGGTCCTTGAAGCGAGGGATTTCGCCTTTGGTAGGCAAATTAACGTAGGAGGAAAATTATAATAACTACATTATTAGTCAATTACTGCATAATAATTGTCTCCCAGGCCAGCATTTCTTTATTTTTATTTTGATATTTCCAACCTCATTAATTATCTTTGTGCAATGATATTGACTGACCATACTGCATCATGTTTTGTTTTCAACATTGTCCTGTTCAAAATGGAAAACCAATGTTTCCAAAAACAAAACAAAAAAAAAAAAGAAAAAAAAAAAAGGGAAAACCAATCAAAACTGAACCTTTTTTTTTCTTTTTTTTTTAAAGAACCTGTTAAACTATAACATATAATATTGAGAGATCCATTGCCCTATGATTTCTACCTCACATCTTTTAGCCATTCCGGATCTTCACTGGCTGAGGATCTAAGGTCCACATGATGTGCACCTATTACAAACTCAAAAGTTAAAATTCAAATTAAAGAGGAATTATATACAAAATTTTTGTATTTAAGCATATACATATGATTATTTATGGGTGCCAATGTATTATATATAGTTGTGTTCAATTCTTAATATTTCAAATGTATGAAAGCATATATAAGTATGGCGAAATATTTACTATAGTTTGTAAATTTTAATCAATTGATGATTAGAATTTGATAACGTTTGTGATTAACTAACCTTCTTTTGCAATGATAGCAACTACGGAATTAGATATATTTTTTAACACCCTGTCATATTAAAGGAAAATTAAATATTTTGAAAATTATAAATTAATGCTAAGTGAAAATACACCCAAAAAAATGATTTATACGATTAGACTGACCCTCCGACACTCCAAGGATCTCTTAATCCATTAAAAAAGATGATGTTGCTGCCAAATGTTTTTAAACCCCTCTGATATTCTGTTCATTTAAACAACATTTGAAGTTTAAAGAAATATAAGATAAATATTTTAAATTTTTATAATAATGGTCCTAAAAATATCGATTGGTAAAAATATAAAGTAAAACAAATATATTTGAGTTAATACCAAATTTAGTCCTCGACTATAATGATTTTTCTCGATCTAGTCGTATAAGACTTTTTTGTGCTTAATTAAGACATCGACTTTGATGGTTTTCTCAATTGAGTCATATGTTAAAATGACTTGATAATTTCACCTCTATTAATACCTAATTTAGTCCTCAACTATAGTAATTTTATCGAAGTTAATCTTAGACTATAGTGGTTTTACCCAATTTAGTCATCAACTATATTGAATTTTTTCAATTTAATCCTTGATTCTAATAGCCGAGAACTCAATTTGGTAAAATCATCAAAGTCGATAGCTTAATTTAACACAAAAAGTCATTTAAAACTAAATAGAGAAAAATTATTATAGTTAAGGAATAAATTGGGTATTAACTTAAATATATTAATATCTTGTACTTACATAGCACCAGTTGGGCCTGGGCTGGATGTGGAATATGTCTTTGCAAAGTTGGGCCGTTCTGTTGTAGTCCCATTCCGAGGCTAGGAAAATGCTATCTTTGCTATTACCATCTGTCGGCATTACCCCTCATTGGCAAATTATCCTGTGGACCGAGGTCTACCTTGCAAGGTGGACCTGGGTCCAAAACTACGTCGTTTTTGTCTCTTTTTTTTTCTTTTTTTTTTTTTTTTATATTAGTAAACATATTGCTAAATATATAGTTGTCCAAAAATGTGTGAATGTAGAGGTTTCAAAGTGTGAATGTAGAGTATAGAAATCGTGAATGTAGATTTATGATTGTGTGAATGTAGAATTGCCCAGAAATGTGTGAATGTGGAGGTTTCAAATTGTGAATATGGAGTATAGAAATCGTGAATGTAAAGTTATGCATGTGTGAATCTGTAATAGAGTTATAGCAACTTGTAGCCATGTAATTTGTGAATGTGGAATTCTCAAGTTGTAAATATGAAGTATATGACATGTGAATATAGAGTTTTGAATGTGTGAATGCATAACAGTGGTAATATAGTTACTAAACATATAATCCTGTAATGTGTGAATGTGAAGTTTACAAAGTATGAATGTAGAGTATAGTGTATGTGAATGTAGACCCAGGTCTACCTTGCAAGGTGGACCTGGGTCCACGGCATAACAACCCATTATCAATCATTATTGCATGGACCATGGTCCACACAGTTGTGTGGACCATAAATAAAAAGTACATTTTTAATATACTAAAAGTACATTATTTTTGTGCATAAAATACATTATTTTAGGGTACATTATTTTTGTACTAAAGGTACATTACGTATCAAATAATGTACCTACAGTAAAAAAATAATGTACCTTCAGTACAAAAATAATGTACTTTTTATTTTTGGTCCACACAGTTGTGTGGACCATGGTCCATGCAACAATTTGCCGACTTCATACATTTGCGCAAAACCCCCCACTCCGAATGCACACACCCCATTTTTTCATCCATTGATGCAATTTGTGTGGCACACATTCGCACACACCAACCAGTCCGGATGCACACGGGTCACAAAAAGAGCTAACCGCAGACGATGGTCACATATGTGTAACTAAATTTTGGTGAACCATGAATGCACATAGGCGGGCTACTGCAAATACTTAAACCCTAACCCTCCATTACCCACTTAGTGCGACCACACAAAGTTGCACAAACCACCCTACACGGACGCACACGCGCTATAAAAGATCTCACATCATGACCAGTTTCTCAAAACAATGAAATCAAAGGCTAATACACAGCTAAGAAAATAGAGAATGAAATGGAGTTAGATTATCAGACATGAGGACACCTTATATGTTCTTAGGCCTAATTGCCTTTCAGAAAGTGCCCGAAAAAGATTAGGTTCTGTCAATAAAATTGAACATTATAGCACAATATAAGCTCTAACTAGTTACAGGAAAATAGCAAAAGGTCTTCTTCAGACTCCTTGCAACTAGAAGATGGTGGAAGGTGACAAACTAGATAAGAGTTTCATCTTGGTCGTTTAGCTCCAAGGGGGAAAGAGACTCGCTGAGGAGCCTCTTGAGGCAAATCTGTCCGATCTTGGGAAAGATTTTGGTTTTGGTTAGATGCGGGATTAGGATCGGAACCTTCTTCTTCCTCCTCAGTTTCTTCCACATGTTGAGCAGTTCGTTTCTTGGGAATAGCGAGTTGATAGTTGGGGCTGATCAGGGTATCTTGCTCAGGAGGCAGTGGGATTCCAGGTCCTGAAATTGATTTTGGCAGAGGAATTTTGTTTCTGCTTCGAGCCAACTCTAACAGGACCTGCCAAACAGTTGTTAGACATCATATGTTGATTATGTCAATAAGACATCAGAACTCAGAAGGTCACGAGTTCAAATCCTTACCCCCCTTGGTTTGAACTGGTCAGCTATGGGTAACCTAGGCTAGTTTACTTCCTTGTGGTCATTTGCTGACTAGGGTGACAAGGCGGGGTTTACCTAAACCTAACATAATAGATCAGAATACAATATCATTCTTTTTCATTAAGTCCAGTCTTTGCTCATCCATGGCTTCTTCACTTCATTCTTTCATATCCATACACAATTTATAGATATAAACAACACATATTTCAACTCCTATTACTCATAATAATATGTAATGTTTGCATCATAGAAAGC
>CM008334.1:23746991-23757883 GCA_002525835.2 Ipomoea batatas | reverse complement strand
ATGATTTTGTCTGTCTGTCTGTATGAAACTTGAGATCAGATTAGTGTCTGCCGTTCAGTTATTAAAGGGGAATCTCTCGACTAAAACTTACAAATGAAAAGCTGTCAACTTTGTACTAAGATGGCAAGTTCTAAGATGTCTTGTTGGAATTTCAGACCACTAATTGGAAGGATTTGGGATACTACAATTCATTGTAAACATCATATGCACAAAGCTCTGTTAACCTTTTACAGCTGGGAAAATTAATGCATTAATTTATAATTTTATAAAAATATATTTTATATATGTTAAGGACTATTATGTATGTGTATGTAAGTTTTCAGTGTTATGGTGCCAATTGGCTCATGCACCTTTCTCTCCATTTGATGAGGCCATTAGAGACAAGGAGGTTTCTTTAATTTGGTTGATTCTGATTTCTGAGAAGCAACCTCTTAAGTTCACATTATTTACCTTGACAATGGCATCTTATTTTGACAGCTAAACTTTGAGATTCAACCATTATATTCAAGGCACCTAAATAGTGGTATAAAAAAAATTCACTAAACCATATGTTGGATCGCTTTAGTGCAAATCTCATTGCAATAAGTAAAAAGAAAAGGACTATTATCACTAATTTTGACATGAAGATTAAGGTGAAGTTGATGTATCCTGGGCTCCTGGCTATAAAAATCACCAAATTAAAAGTGAAAATGGATACATAATACCTAATTTAGTTCTCAACTATAGTAATTTTCCTCAATTTAGTCTTAAACGTCTTTTTAATTTGTATTTAATTAGGTCCTCGATTTCAATGGTGCTTGTAACAACAATTCCCAAATTGTTGTTGTGAATAATAGCTCTATTGCTTGATGCCGCAACAGTATATTCGATATAATTTTTTATTTTAAATTTAAAACGACTCTATGAAATCACTACAAATTTATTAAAATCTATCATTTAAAAAGTTTACAAAAGTCATGATTGAATACACCCTCATAATTTTTTTTATTAAAAATGGCATGATTAAAGAGTTATGCAATGAAAGTATAGTGTATGAATTTATAGGTATTCCTTGTATATATGATTGAGACATCAATTATTTTTATATGTGAATTATTTATTTTACAAACTCATTTTATTTATATCTTATTTAGATGCATATATATATTCCACATCAATAAGATACAAATAAAAACATAACTCTTTTACGAACAAAAAAAATAATTTTAAAAAATAAAGAAGTGAAAATAAATATAAGAATTTTTAAATAAGAAAATCATATTAAAATAGATACAAATTATTCCTTAATTAAAAATTATTATTAAATTAACTACATTTATTGAAACTATATATATACACAGATGTATGTTGTACTCATATTAATATTTTTTCAGTATATTATTTCAATAATTGTGTAATGAAATTATAGTGGTAGCACAATGAATCTGTAATCTTGAGATAAGTGATTATTTAGAAATTGGTTTGCTTTCTATTTGAGCCTTAACTGTTGGACTTGTATTGATCAAATTAATGAACCTTTTGTACTGTGAAAATTAACGTACACCTACTATTCCATTAATGAACATATTTTAGGACTATCAGTATTATGTTGTAAATGCATTATTATTGTACAAACGAACATTCAGTATTGTATGAATTAACATATTTTAATATTATAAAATGAACTATTAGTATTGTGAACATGAATTTACAATGTTTCATTAATAAACATATTTAAGATTCATAATTATAATGTAGTTGCATTATAATTGTGAAAATGAGCATGCAGTATTTGAAAAATGAATTTTTAGTATTGTAGAAATGAGTATGTATGTTGTGTTAATAAACTTATTTAATGTCCATTGGTATAATGATGTATTTGCATTAGAATATAATTGTGGAAATGAATTACAATATTCTGAAAATAAACTGGTAGTACATTGAAAATGAACTTATTACAATAGTGACTTAATATAATTGTATGTTAAGTTAACATATATACTAAAATAAAAATATCAATAAGTATTATTTAAAAGGTCTCAACTTTTTATGATATACTTTTAGATATTAATTGTATTTATAAAAGTAAATAAATAAAATTAAGTTAAAAATAGACACATCTCTATGGTGGACCACGGTCCATTTCATAACAATCCTTCTGTAAAGACAGATGTCCATTGGTTCTCAGCCTAATTTGATGCTTTCCAACCCAATTTAAAAAGTTTGGTCAATATAACATACTGGTCTAATCATCTCAAATCTTGCCCAGTAACGAAACACTTAAGATGGGACTTAAAGTTCAAGTTTATGTCAAAAGTGGACATCTTAGGGAGCCATCTTATTCCATCAATCATCATTATATAGTGGACCGGGTACACAGTACATATACATAATTTGATTTCATAAAGGACAAAATTCATGTTCATAATGCACAAAATTATATAGTTGAGAACACATAAACACTTAAAATAAATACACATACACATTATGGAATTGAAATTCATAATGTACAGAATTATATAGATGAAGACACGTAAATTCATAACATAATACACATGTTTTTTTTTTTTTTTTGAATACATGTTATGTATGCACTTATTTTAAAATATCGTGTTTATGTGTAAGTGTATTGTGTTAAAGGAAAAAAAATGATGAAAAGCCCGTGGGCCGGCCCGCGGGGCAGATAAGGGTTACACAAATTATGGCCTGTGGGCCTAACGGGCCGGCTCGCAAAAGCCCGTCAGAAATTTGGCCCGCGGTGGGATGGGCCGGCCCGCTTTGACAGTACTAAGTGTGTGTGTGTGTTTTTTGTTTTGTTTTGGCAAGTCACTTCAATTTTTTTTTGGCCAAATTGCTTATCTTTTTGTCTAATTCACTTTCCTTTCATTTTTCCTGTGAAAGTCTTTGGAATACCCCATTCATAGGTCCAAACTTTGCAATCAATTGTTAAAATCAATAGGTTTTGATTTGAAAAAATTGAACCCTTCTTATTGGCTAATGATGATACTTTGAAATTCTTGATTAATGGAGGATCAATATCACCATTTCTTTTTGTTCATTAAGGTAGACTCATTCCAACTAATTGCATGAAATCCTTCGATACCTAACATTCTTACTTATCAATAATATTTTATGATTTAGACAATTAATTGAATTTCGAAAAATCACTTCACATAAGTTCATTGATATCCTTCAAATTTTTAATAATACACATTTCTATCGTAACAAATCATATCATTAACTAGAACTTGTTAGTGCTCGAAATTAACAAATCATATCATTAACTTAGAACTTACAAGTTGCAAAAATGGCAACTAAGCTCTTAGATATGTTTTCTAGCCCTTTATCAAAGTAGCAAACTTTAATTTACCTATCATATATAACTCTTATACATTAATGATACATCAAATATTGTTTTGAGCAAGAGCATATTTCACCCAAGAAAAAAAACCATAATTATCTGATTTACATATGGAACTTTATACATGGACTGTCACATGTAAATTAGCAACACAACTTTCTACAGAAACTCCTATTCATTCAAACATTTCTGAAAAAGAAAGGATTTTATGTTAATCAAGAAGCTGACTTCCAAAGCATAAATCAACAAGATGCTAACTCCTTTGGAGATATTAAATGCATTCTGCTATCTGGATTCTCTTGCCCTTCCATGTTCTTCGCTTCGCATAAATCAACGGTGGAGATCAGACTCACCGTTTTGATCTTGTCACGCTCCGTTCTTCACCTCTCATATCTGCAAGTCTTGACTTTATTAGAGTACTCTCGTGAGTAATCCCGGATCTTTCCACAGGTGTTCCACCAGGATCCCGGGAAGACCGTGGTTGGTCCCATAGCCGAGATGGACTGGAGACAGGTAAAGTATGGTTCTTCATGCCCGCTATTGCTTTTATTCTTTGTATTTCCTCTGCATAAGCGTATCTTTTACCTAGTTTATCGAGCTCATGGAGCCTCTCCCAATCTAACCCGTGGTTCGTCCTGTCTCCTGGATTTTGGATGTTTCCCGCTTCAGTGCCCCAGTCAACCGCATCTGAAATGGTCCTTAGAAGTGTACTGCTTCTTCTAGGTACCTGCCCGGTGAGAGAGTTTCTTACTTTTATTTCATCGACTGAAACTCTCTTAGACTCCCGGTTGATGGCAGAAGGATAAGCCGCTGGGTTCTTATTAGTGTTTTCCATGTTTAGTTCGATAGAATGAAGATCGCTTTCTGCTGACTCCTCCCCATAGTCCACAGCATTCACTTCTCCTCCGTCATCTTCTTTTTCCGTATTCCGGTGGGAGGTAATATGAGTTTTATTCGAACACGCGGCCATTTTTTCCTCGGTAGAGCCATTTCCCTTTCGTTTAGATTTTTTCTTGCCCAAGAATGACTCGAGCTGTTTCCTCAGCTTGTCGACAGCAGAACTTTTCTCTTCGAACTGATGTTTGGCCTCCGAGAGTTTCATATGGGCTCTCTCCTCGCGTAATTTGTCGGCTATTTGGAGCATTTCTCTTTCCTTTTCAATCTCTTCCTGAACTTTTGCGGAGTCCCTCTTCAACTCTTCCACCTCTACCCTATCTTCACCGATGTCCCGAGCTAAATCATTACATACTTGTTCGATCATCTCCCTCGCTCTCTTCTCGTTCTCAAGTTCTTTCACAACCTTCACGAACGACGCTTTCGTTTCGGACAGCTCTTTCCCAAGTTTACCGTTCAAGTTCTCGCATCGTCGCCTTAGTTTCCTCTCCACCTCAAGTTCATTTGCAATAGACTCAATTGCAGCCCGCTCTTTGTTTTTCCAAGCAGCTTTCTCTTCGGCGAAGCATTTAATGAGATAATCGATCTCACTTTGATCCGAACTTTGTTCTTGAATAAGCTGGTTAACCTGCAAGCGAGCCCTTTCAAGCTCAGTGTGTAATGCCGAGACAAGAGACATACTAGAAGACGGTGGGTCCGCATTTGCCCATATCCGATTGATTATTTTCAGTAGCTCTTTGGATGTGATCAACGCATTACTAATGTCTTTCAAACGGTTTTTAACACCAACCACAGATACACCACTTGCACGGGACCTAGTATCCATCTGCATATGGGAAGTAATCATCTTATTACTCGTCCTAAAAAGAATTGATTCTAGTTGAACGAAAGCTGTAAAAGAACTAATTAAACATCGTACAGAAAGGAAACAGCCATCACCTCCATTAGACTGGCACTGCTTAAAGAATCTAAAATGGCAACATTATGGTCTACTGGCCTCGGTCTGTGTGAAGTAGTTGACCCTCTCTTCTGGTAACTTCCTGTTCCAGATCGATCAAACCTCTATGCAATCACAAATAGAATTCTAAGGTTATTGAAAACGAATAAGTAACACTTTGAAAAAAAAAATATACAAATCAACGGATAGGAAGGATCTGAAATAATTCAAAAAGTCTAAACACGAGAGTGAGAATGCATTGCTGACAAGTGATAACTTCCTTTTTATTATCCTCGTAAAAATCCAGAATGATGACAGAAACGAGCATAATTTCTGGGAAAAATATTCCATGAGTTCAAGGCTTCTGGCAACAAAATAACAAAAAATCTCATGTCTGGCTAGAATTAGAAGCAATCTTGCTCCTATTATCACGACTTTCAGTTTGTGAATAATAACTTAGTGGAGCAATTTGTAATGTCAACAGCTATCTTGCTTAAAGCACCAATCTTTTAGGCAAAACCAGCCCTGGTTAGCTTCTACACCACCCTCTATTCTCTAATGCTAAAAAATAATCATTTTCATGAACCTGAAGCTACTAAATTCAGACCAAGCCAAGAATCAACTTATATATTTCTATGAAGTTTGAAAAAGATTGTTTCTTTATTCTTTATCTCACTATGCAAATGCAATTAGGCAGACATTCAATAATTCAACATACAAAGTGAATTATCATTCAGGCAGAACCAATGACCAAAGCCCACCTAAGACCCAGAAAGATGTTAGGTAGTAACTACTAAATACTATCCACAAAACAAAGGACAAAACTCCATCACCATCAACTGATGTTTAAGATTGAAAACCTTAATAATATTTGAATGACAGAATAAAAGTTTCTACTGCAATAATGATGATTGTGTCACAAACATATTTGAATTGAGCATTAATTGCAGATGATTAGATGAAGAAGAAGAACCCACCTCAGAAACTGGGCTGTGAGATGGATCACACAAGTGGGGAGGGAGGGAGCCCGAGACCGAATCCGACCCGGAATGTCCGGACCGCATTATTTTCTCCTTCTTCGTCATCATCATCATCATCGCCATCTTCTTCTTCTTCCGCTGCTCCATCTCCTCCGCAATTCTCGGCGACGGCACTTCGTTCATCTCCCAGAGAGTGGCGGCGAGCTTTCTCGCCGAAACCGGGCGAGACGTCGTCCCCGCCTGAGAGACAGCGGGGGACTCGACGCCGGGCCTCAAAAGCGGCGTCGTTTTCCATAACGGCACCGGAGTGCTGGATCTGGACCCGCCCAATCCCAGCCCGTTTCTGCCCTTCCCCACCACAATGGCCCGCTTGAATCTGTAGTTATGAACTCTCGACGACGCAGATGAAGACGACGAACACCCCCTTTTCCGTACTTTGGGCACCAAACCCTCCATGCCCACCCGATTCTGCCTAGGCATTATCACCCCTTCCAAGAACTTCCAGGATTTTGGAATTTGGATCAAGAAAACCTCTGGGTATCGAAAAAAATTGAATCTTTTGGAATTTGGATCAAGAGAAATTGTGGGTGCTTAGAAAGACAGAATCTTCAGCGGTTTGTTTCGAAATTGCAGTGAGAAGGGGAAAAGGGAAAAGGGGAAAAGTGGCGTGCTGGGCTGCCGGGCATTGATATAATTCTTTGGTTTTGAAATGATACATTTAAGATCGAGGAAGCAAAGCAAAGATTTGACAGCTTTGACTATACCAGTAGGAGTAGGGCTAATCAAAAGAAAGACGATTTGTATCTGAATCAAAGAGAAGAAAAAGAGACTTCACTGTGCCTGTGAGGCTAACTAAGAACGTGCAACCAAATAATTACTGCATTCAGCAGCCCTCTTTTTGCTGCTCTGTATAATATCGCCATCTTGATTTGATATATTAGAACATTGATTGAGATGCATAAATATCATTCATATTAAACATTCCCTGATTTTCAGCTCATCAAATATTCAAATATAATACAGAGTAATAAATGTATGCACAAATTGTGTGGAGAAACTTTTAGATAATAGCTGTAAATTTTGCTGTAAATGTATGTACAAATTGTAACGAAACTTTATGTGTTATACCACACTTTAGATGTATGAGTTGAATATAGGGTGGCATTATACTATATGTATTCTTATATTCTATTTTCTCACTTTTACACTATGATATGACAAATAAGGATATGTTATTCTCATCATGTGATCTCATAAAAAGTGCCAACATCAAAGCCTTGTGAAAAAAATTATAAGAGTTTGAAGTAGAAAATAGAAGTCTACTATAAGTCGGGTCTGGTTACCACTTTTGGGAATAAAAAATATATGACTTTTAATAATTTAGACTATTAATGGACCATGGAATGTGCACACCTCAATTGTGATGTACTACTCATGTCCTTTGTCATTGTCATGGACTTCTTATTTATTTAGTTAACTACAATTATAATAGTCTTCTATTTCGATGAGTATTATTCAAAAATTAGCAATACAATAAATTGTGACGAATTTATATTAACAAGTTTTTTTTGAAGTTGATTATTTTATTTTTTTTTTGAGAACATTACATGTGGTGGGGGTGGGAGAGATAAATGATGTTCAGTTATAACGTTTAAAAACACTAGCTCTTGGTGAGGAGTCCCATATTTAGACTAGGGATCGATCCCCTTTAATATAATCCACATGCTATTAATTATAATAGGAATATGATTATCTCTTGAACCATGCATCCCTGCTTTCGTATACAAGTCTGATCGTGATTATTAGGAAGTCCATCTATGATGTTTCACTCTAAACTCAAGTTTATTTTGAATCTTGGACAAAAATTCTTCCAAAACCTTTCTAGTCTACATTTTCTTAACTTTATGATGATTATACTTTGACACTCAAAATAACCACTAATATACTATTTTGAGCTAATTTGTCAACATTTATTGCTAAGTAGTAGTACTTCTGTCCTAACAGCCCGTTTGGTTCGCTAGAAAAGATTTGAAGGAAATGGAATTCAAATTCCATGGAAAACAAATTACCAGGGAAACGGATTTCACTGTTTGGTTGGTGGAAAAGAAATTACTGGGAATATGAATTCCATTGTTTGGTTGAATTTTCCACCCTCTATGGAAAACAAAATACCTACTCATACCAAAGAATTTCTTTTCCTTAACTTTTGGGAAGTGGAATTCCATGGAAACCATTTTACATCCAACCAAACAAGAGAATAACCTATTTTCCTCAACTTTCTGAAAACTTTTTCCATGGAATTGGTTTTCATCCAACCAAACATGCCATAATAGAAATATTAGGCGAGAATGGTCAAGTTGTTTGGTAGACTAAAATGTCAGTGCATTCATTTGTAGACATGGATTTGAGCCCATCCTGATTCGATTGGGTCTAATCAAACCGTTTACATGGCAACACCTATGTAGCCCATAACCATCAATTGGGTCAACAACAATCAAGTTATAGAGAAAGCTTTGTAAGAAAAATGATAGAGGTATAATTTTTTTTTTTTAGTATTACTGACTCTATTACAATGCAATATTTATTCATAATTATTTTTTTAACCTATTGAAGCACAAAGAGTCAATATCATCTTCAAAGCTCGAACTCATCCCCTTCCATATGAGAATGCAACAGGGTGCCACTACCTCCTTCCATATAGGAGTGCAATCGGGTGCAACTAAACCACAAGATTTTGACATAGAGGTATACACTTAGTCATGTAGGCAAAAAAAAATGACATCTAGGAGAAGCAGGCAGGCAGCTATGGCCATACACGAGTCTTTGTCGCCATAAATGACATCAAAGTGATTTTTGTTAGGACATACATCATCGTCCGGCATCTTCGTTAGGACAAGGACCAATTCTTATACTATGGGTCATGCTCCGCGCTTGTAATGTGATTTGTGAATTTTGATAAAAACACATTTGAATTATATACTTATAGGGCTTGTTTGGTTAACCGCGGTTAGCGATTAGCGGTAGCGGGTTGTGTTAGCGGTTATCAAATAACGGATTGTATTAGCGAGTTTGACCAGCAGAATGTATTAGCGGTTTGTAAAAAGATGTTTGATAAAATTAGCTGTTTAGATTAGCGGTTAACATGTAAAATGACCAAAAGGGTATACATATAATAATATTTAATAGTAATAATAATAATAATAATAATAATAATAATAATAATAATAATAATAATAATAATAATAAAACAAAAAAAAAAGAAAAAAAAAACTAAAAAGATATCGTAAGTTGATAAACAAAGGGGCCTTGAGCTCCCTTTTAACGCCCCTCATTGTTCTCTTGCCCATCCCACACCGGATGGGCAAGTGAAGAGAAGCCGAATAAAGAAGCCTCAGGCTTCTATTAACATAAAATATTTTTTTTTTAAAATAAAAGGGAGGGCGTTTTGGGGAAAAATTATTTTTCCCCAAAACGCCAACCCCAAACACTGCTATTAGCAGCGTTTGGGATTTCAGCGGTTTGGAGCAAACTGCTGCTCCAAACCGCTGTTAACCAAACACCTTCTTTAACGGTTTGACTTGGTCAAACCGCTAAAGTTGGTCAAATCCGTCAAAATTTGGCGGATCAGCTCTTAACCAAACACACCCATACTTAACATATTACATATATTTATTAAATAAATTATGTAAATATATATATATATATATATATATATGACGATACTTTAGCTATTTTCAGGGGAAAAACTAGCTAGGCCATCAACGACTAGTTGTCGATTGCCTTCTCAGATGGAAAAGGCGACTAACAACCATTTGTCAGTTGCTAATTTTCGTTGTCGGAATATCGTCAGAATCTTTTCGGAATCTTAGTGACCTGCTATAACAAGTCAATAATTGATTTTTGGGCTCCATTACAAGAAAATAACATGTTAATAAATTTAAATTGCAATTTTAAAAAATTAAGGGATCTAATTCACTTTTGATATAAAATTTAAGCCAACAAGCAAATAACATTAAACATGTCAAAGAGCTTATAATCCAGGAATAAATGCATGCATGAGGTTTGACTTTTGAGATAGATTCTTTGGAATTATTATGAGGACACAAAAAAAGAAAATAAAGAACGCCCACACTCATACAACAACATAACGAACTTGTCCATCCTTCATCTCTACACTGAAGAAGACATCTTAATTGTTTAAGGATTGAGAGAGAGCAACATTGGTTGTGCTAAATCCACCATCAATGACGAGGTTGAGACCACTAACGTACTTGGATTCGTCGCTTGCTAGGTATAATACCGCCTCTGCCACATCCTTCGCCTCCAACTTAGCTTCCTTCAAGTTTGCTATCCCACACCAAAATTCTTCCACCCTTTCTTTCTCATCTATCCCCATGTAACCCCTTAGCATCGGCGTCGCCACTCCGAACGGCGACACGCAGTTCACTCTCACCCCATACCTCCCCAATTCCACTCCCAAATTCTTCGCCAAACCCACCACGGCGTGCTTCGACGCCGAGTACTCGTGCGGCACGTGGCCGTGCGTCACCGAAGCCACGCTGGAAGTGAAAATCACGCTGCCTTTCCTCGCCGGGATCATGACACGTGCCGCGTGTTTTGCGCACAGGAAGGCCCCGAACACGTTGGCGTCGAACACGTGTCTGAAGTTGTCGTGGTTGGAGTTGAGGATTGACTCTCCTCCCTTTCCGGAAACTCCGGCGTTGCTGAACATGATGTCTAG
>CM008334.1:23705272-23717996 GCA_002525835.2 Ipomoea batatas | reverse complement strand
ATTATTCCTTCTTCCAATGCGCATTATTATGCCATACAGTGAACATTGTTCCTTCTTTCAGTGCACATTATTAATTATATACTAAAAATGGTACTAAACTACTCCCTATAACTGACAAATAAATAGTTTTTAGAGTTTTGAGCCAGACTGAAAATACGGTGGAAGATAAATTTTAGTGGTTTTTTAGTTTGATTAAATTAAATAATTGTTATATTAAACCCTATTGAAGTTTGGGTTATTTGCATTGATAACTTTGTTTTCTTTTTCTTTTTCTTTTTTTTCTTTTTAGTTTAACAATTAAAGGGTTTAGTTAAAACTTGATTATTTATAAAAATTTAGATTTTAATATATAGTAACACAAATAAAGTTAGTATTTTTCGATAGAAAATTTAATATTAAATTGTATACAAATCTGCAGTATTAATTCTTTGTAAACTATTTTTTGTTTTTTGTTTTTTCATTTTAAAAGAGCATGTTAAGTTAAAGATACACTCACTCATATAGAAGTAAATAATTTAAACTCCGATTAGTCTTGTATGAGACTATTTCACACAAGACGAGTAATATATATATATATATTTTGGTAAAAATATAATACTTTTCAATTTATGTGAACAAATATAAATTTTCAATGTAAAACACTATATTTTCACTAGTACTTGTTAGTGAAAATCTAATACGTACTTATTCATGATAAAAAATTATATATTAAATATTTAATTAAAAAAATACATATTTGATATTTGTCTCACATAAGTTTTTGTATTTAAAATTATCATATCTATTTTATTTCTTCCTTTGTGCTAGTCTGTTACGCTATATTTATGAAGTTTCAAAAAAAAAATAAAAAATTTGTACACTTAATAACAAAAAAAAAAATCCATATAATAATTAAATACAAAAAATATTCACATAATGACATCATAGGGAGCATAACATGACTGTAATTACAATTTCCTTAATGACTATGTACCTGGATTAATTCTGGTTGTCTTAATCCCTAATTCTATTTGATGATGTCTCAATCCCAACAGCAAAAGAAGAATTAAGTCAGTGGTTGAATGTCATTAAACCCAAAAAAGGAACAAGGCATGTGCACCTTAAAAACCTAAGCCCCATAATTCTGCATGACAATTAATTACTGTATCTGAAATCTTCAATGTCCTGGCTAACCTTCATGTCTTGTGTGTCCTTGTAGTTAAGAGGTACGTAGAGCTGTCTAATTTTGTGATTCAGACCTTCAATATCTATAAATAAGAGGACCCCCAAAACATAAATATAGAGTTAGGAGGATTAGGTTACTGCACTCAAGTACATATCTTCATAAATCTTAAAGGTAGTCATTTATGAGAGGGGAGGCCCATGAGGTGACAATATATCGGCAAATTTTGAGAATAAATGTTTATTTTTAATATATTGAAAATACATTATTTGTGTATTATTGAAAGTTTATTGCGGAGTATTTGGTAGTAATGATTTTATTAGGATCAGGTCTACCATAAACTAGGTATATGTGGAGGTACATAATGGGGTACAAAAATAGTAGTTTTATTGTACGAGGCGCTAGGTCAAAAAGAATATACACAATACCCGATATAACGGTCCAAATAAATAAATAAATACTATAGCTCAAGTAGAGGACTAGGAATCCTGGTGTTGCTGTAGGAACTAAGAACCACAAGCCACTAGACCAGGAGGGATGTAAGCTTAAGACCATGATGTCTTGATGAGAGGCAAGAGTACAAGGCATCCTATTTGGCTATTTATAGTATAGGAGTCTCGTTCATAGAGTAACACGTGTGTGGACTAGGTTGTCTTCCATCTACACCATCCATATGTCTCATTTTCCACCTCACTACTTTGCTGTCAAGGCCCTTCACGGCTTCACGTGAACATATATAGCCTGTTACGCCTTCATAAACAAGACTTACGTTGAGTAGCTCAGCTGGGTGAGTGTGTTGTTAGGCTTGAAGTCGCGAGTTTGAACCTTGTTGGTTGACCTCTTCTAATATTTTGTTCAAATAGCCCCCTGGGGCCTAGGGTCTCATAAGGTAGTATACTAAATAATGAAACTTTAGTACTCAAATTAAAAATATATCTTATGTAGTAGTTCACCTTACAATGTGGATCATGACCCATGGTATAGTGGTTGGTGACAATGTTGAAATTTATTATTCCAACATTTGTAAAAAACATGTTTACTTGCGTAGTTAAAAATAGAAAAACACATTAATATTGTTCTTGTTTTCAAAAGTTTCAAATATAAAACACGCAAGAGTCGTGTGTTACGTTCTTGATGATGGCTTAAAAACCTTAGCTTTAATTTTATCTCCCACCCGTCGTAATGAATTGCAGTTGAATTTTCCTAACTTGACTTCTTTCGATTTGAAATGAGGTATTTATAGACTCTTTTGAATTTGTTTGTTGGAGGAAAATAAAATTCAAGGGGACAGTCTTTGTCGAATGTGTATTGAATAATGGTTTGTGTGTAAGGTTGTTCTTTGTAAAAAATTATATATAGTTGTTTTTTTTGTTTGAAAGCATATATATAGTTGTTAATTGATATTAAACTACTTAAATTGTGGCTAGCTTTTTCGTTTTGTTTTTGTTTTAACCAAAAGAAAAAAGTTTACCTTCATATGTGTATCTAGGATTTATGAAATCTTGGTAGCACAAAACGGCTCTTAGAAATTATTATCAATCACTTCACTAGCTAATAAGTAATTGTTTGGATTGTCGCTTGAATATTCGGATGGTGACAAAGGACTTTTCAAATGTACTATACGAGTCTTCAACTTGAGACTCATCATTGGTCTCTTGTATCATTCGAACAACTTCATTGTTTGAGTGTTTGACAAATAGTCAACCCTTCTACCATTCGGTCATTATTAACAATTAGGTTGATCTTAGTTTCTATGTGTCTTACTCTACGGAGTCGATGAACCATTCAGGTCTTCAAATCTTCCTACCATTCGACTCCTTTGACTTTTTAGATCTTTGACTTCTTGACCCATAGACAATCCGGTTAGCTTAGTATACTTTTCAAGTTGAACTATTGTCTAGTTATTTTACTTTTCAGGTGGTATAATTCGTTACTTTGTAAGACTATGTGGATTTGAGTTTGCAAAACAACTGGTCCTAAATCTAGAAATTGAAAAACAGTTGGGGATCAATTTCCTAGTATATTTGGTATCATTAAAATCTATTACAAACTCTTTCAAATTAAAATCTATTACAAACTCTTTCAAATTCAATTGTTACACCTAGACTACCTAGTCATGTTCATTGTGTCTCAAAAGTTCTATTTATTGATAAGAAATTCTTAGGGAAATGAATCAAGTTCATGCCTTGAAGGCTTATCTGTTTTTATCTTCTTTAATCTTTGTTTCTACCCGGACAAAATATTTAACATGTGTGTCAAATATTTTAAAGAAACTATAAATATGATATTTAGTTATAAGTTTAATTTTACACAATGATTAGTTTTTTTTAATGGTATTAATATTATAAAGTATGATATTTAGTCAAAAATTTGTCTTATGATTAGTGTTGGCAGTTGTGGAATATATTCACTGCCTTCGAAGCATTTCGCCGCTCGGTGCAGGTTAAATCGGCGCCGTCTCCGAAGTTCACACAATATCTAGTTCAAAACTCGAAATCGACGAGGAGAACTTGCATAAATTTGTTCAGAGTTGAGGAGTGATAAGAATTGTCTTGTAAAGTTGAAAAGTAAATAATGGGAAGAGGTTTGCAAAAACTTAATTTTTCTTTCTTAATTTTCTGTGTTTAATTTGTATCTCTTCCAAGAGGGGGCAAATTATACTGTGCACCACGGTGCACATAGCAATGTGCACCACGTACCTAAACGACGTCGTTTTGAGCATTGTAAACTAATCGTCTGTTTTTTTTTTAGAAATCACGTTTCCCGTTTCGGCCGGTCTCTGTATTTATGTTAATATTCTGTGTATTACAGGCAATCATTCTGTGTATTCTAGGCAACCGTTATGTGTATTATAGGCAACCGTTATGTGTATTCATGTTAGTAAACATGTTGTGATTTCATGTTAGTAACACATGTTGTGATGTGTTTGTGCATTCGAATGTTTAGGAGGATGAGTTCTGTGTATTTTGTGTAAATATTATGTGTATTCATGTTATTAACACAAGTTGTGATGTGTTTGTGCATTCGAATGTTAGGAGGATGAATTCTGTGTATTATGGGCATCAATATTCTGTGTATTATGGGCAAACATTCTGTGTATTCTAGGCAAGCCTTCTGTGTATTCTATATAATGATTATGTGTATTATAGATAATGAATTCTCTGGAGTCATTCGCGTCCACTAACATCTGTGTATTTTGTGTCAATATTCTGTGTATTCTAGACAAACATTCTGTGTATTCTAGGCAAACGTTCTGTGTATTATGATAATGATTATGTGTATTATAGATATGAATTCCTTAAGTCATTCGCTTCCGCGTCTACTAATACCAAAACGACGTCGTTTTACGTACGTGGTGCACATTGCTATGTGCACCGTGGTGCAGGGTATAACGATTGCCAAGAGTGAGCGTATATACTGCAGTAAAAGTGTTGTTATAAAAATCAGGAACTTACTCTAAATAATAATAATTCTTTTGCATTACTTTAAAAGTATAATAATATTTTTGTTATATAAGTAAAATTAATAATACTTTATACAATTAAATATATCATACCTAATTGTAATTTATATTATCAACATTGATACAAATCTTTTTTTAAGAAAAAAAAATTGACATATAAAAAAAAAGGAAAGCAACGGCGTAAAGTTAGATAGCCTCCAATTGGAGGCCACTCTGACGTGCCCGCGTGAAAAACACACACCAGCTGGGGCACAAAGCGAGCTTTAAGTGCTTTTCTTTTTTTCGCTGCAAAAACTTGTCTTTGCATGAGACCCCAAACCATTCTCTCTCCTCACTCCTTCTTTTTCACATCAAATATTTTTTTACAAAAATTGATTCAAAATCTACTAATGTAGATAACCTTATATTAGTTTACCCCGTCAATGCACAACAAGTCAACAGGGGAACAATGATGTTTAATACTGTGCCAGATAATAATATGCACAGTGTAATAGTGGCTGAAGTTTCCGCCATTGAATTCAGTTTTGGTTCAGTTTCAGAAGTAGTATTTTATAGCAGCGTGGAGTGGTGGACCGTTTTGTACGACATCTGATGGACCTCTGAGCCTCCAACTTAATTATCTTCTATCAGTCTACATGTACAAAATATTAAAGAAAAAAAGTCATTATATAAAAATATAATTGAACCATTCAACTTTAAAAAAAAAAAAAAAAAGTATAATTAGTCCAAAGATGCGGGTTCAAATGGTCCAAGCTAGAATGGCATGTTCGAATCGCATTGAAAAAATGTATTATAAAAATGGTCCAAACATAGTGGAAAGTCTGGATTTGATTCTTTAGGTAAATTATACCGTGCACCAAGGTGCACATAGCAATGTGCACCACGTACGTAAACAATGTCGTTTTGAGCATTGTAAACTAACCGTCCTTTTTTTTTTTGAAAATCACGTTTCCCGTTTCGGCCGGTATGTGTATTTATGTTAATATTCTTTGTATTCTAGGTAATATAATCGTCCTGTGTATTCCATGCAATCATTCTGTGTATTATAGGCAACCGTTCTGTGTATTCATGTTAGTAACACATGTTGTGATGTGTTTGTGCATTCGAATGTTTAGGAGGATGAGTTCTGTGTATTTTGTGTCAATATTCTGTGTATCCATGTTATTAACACATGTTGTAATGTATTTGTGCATTCAAATGTTAGGAGGATGAGTTCTGTGTATTTTGTGTCAATATTCTATGTATTCTGGGCAAACATTATGTGTATTCTAGGCAAATGTTCTGTGTATTCTAGATAATGATTATGTGTATTATAGATAATGAATTTCCTGGAGTCATTCGCGTCCGCGTCCACTAACATCAAAACGACGTCGTTTTGGACCAGGGTGCACATTGCTATGTGCACCGTGGTCCACGATATAACGATTGGATTCTTTGTGCGCATATACTAGATTTGTTCAGTAGGAGGTTTATCTCGTGCACACTTAGAGAATGGCCGATAGTAGCATAGTTTGTCTTATCACTAAAAAAAAAAAAATATCAAAAAATATATATTAGAGCTTTAATTTGAAGCACATAGCATGCATTTACATTATATACATTTAAGATTTATTTATTACAGAATATAAAAAGATAACATATTCAACCGCGGAATAGCATATAATGCATGTCTCCTTAAATTGTGAAAATTTTCAGAAGAACTGCAAACGGTCCCAGAGAATTTATCTGATCTGTATCCCAAGAGTTATTGTTCTGATTGCTCATGCAAATATGCAACCAAACCTTATTTCCACAATCAATTTAATTAATATGGACCTCATTTACTCCCTCAACTTTCACGTACTCCATCTTTAATTTTATAAATAAATATTTATGTAATATAGAGATCGAGAGTCTAAATTTATAAATATTCGCATGAGATGGTTGAAGGTTTAAACTTTTAGTTAAACAATATACATGTATTTTGATGGTGTAATTTGATTTCGCCAATCTATATCCAGCTAACTAGCTAAATTGGTGGAACAGCTGACTTGATAATAATAAAGTTTTAAGTTCAATTCGACTGCTCATGGGAGCTGTTTATTGACACTTTTTAGTTTAAACCGGTCAACTATGAACAAATTGAGCTGATTTTGTCTTTTGTCAGATAGAGTCACAAGGCATCAAAACAGGTTTAATCTTGAGCCCATATTCTTCTTTTTTTTTTTTTTTGAGAAGAAAAAAAGAAAAGAATATGGCGGTTGTGAGATAAGTATTGAATATAGTAAATTTGGTGTTATGAATTAATCATTAATGGAATGGGGCAAATGGATGGCATCATATTCAATATGTATAACTTCCATGGTTATCGAGCATACTCAGCTCATTAATTTACCATAAAAAACCTGCAACCTACCTGCCATTCTCTTTAATATTAAAGGGAAGTTTTCCAAACCCTTTCACGTGAAAATATGACACTACAAATTTCTTATACAGTATGTAGTTGTTCAACGTCAAACCTAACATTACATTACATATTTTCCTGTAGAACCACATTGTATGAATTGAATTTAACATGCAAATGCGTGGGTTGTATTTACTACCACCTTAATTAATTCCACTCTAACAAAATTGTTTAATAACTTTATTTTGCCAAACACTCATTTCAATAGAGAAGCTTTCTTTCCCTTATCTCTTTTCTTTATCAAGATTTATGTTTATTACTTGTGCTTTTGTATTTTTTTATGCTATTTAATCATGAGTAGTTAGTTTATGGGCTTGAGTTAGGGTTGTATTATCTATTTTGATGGTTAAGTTGTGATTATTGTGAAAAAGGGGAAGAACCCCAACCTAGGGTTCATGTGTTTGAGTTGGGCCTTTAATTTATCTTGCAATAGTTTATGCGTAGCAATTGTTGTTTGTGTTTAGAAAGTCTTTCATCTCAATGGGAATTGGATGGAAGACTTGAGTCTTCCCACTCGATCTCGAACCCAAATTCCTTTCTATGGAAATAGGGGTAGATTGGGGCTTAAATAGCTTTTGTTCTTCAAGAACTTGGGTTGATACACCACGAGAGTGGGGCAATCTTTGTTGTAATCCTTGTGGAAACTTGGATTTCTTTGTGCTTGCCTCAAGAACCTAGGTAAAATGTTCTTCCCCCCAAACTTAAGTTTTAAAGCATCTAGATGGTAATGCCCCTAACTTGAGTCCTATTTCTTTACTTTGTATTTGTTTATTGTTTATATGTGTTTGTTCTACCTTATTGTCGTTTGCTTAGCTTCTTGTTGATTTCCTTGTGTTAGTGCCTAGTTTTGTGATTGCATATTGCGTGCCATAACCCCCAATCTTGAGAACAAAGCCAATTTGATTTCCTCTAGAGTGAAGGGACGGAGCAAAGACAAATCATGTTCCTGAGAAACACATGAAGATAAGGCTGGAAAAAGAGTGTCAATCTGGCAACCAGAAGATCTAAAGATATCCTCAAAGTAGGACATAACTCGGGGGCAAAAAGCCTTCCTCTCTAACCAATTTTCCATGTCATCTCGTAACTTAGAAAGTGTATTTTTCTTCTTTCGAGCATATGCATACGTATGATAGAACTTAGTATTCGCATCAACTCCACGCAACCAATGTTGTTGTGCTCGCTGCCTCCAAAAAACATCTTCTTGTGCCTCCAACAAGCCCAGTTCCCCATCCACCCGCCTAAACTCCTCTAAGTGAACCTGTGTTAGTTCGCCCCCTTAACCACTCAAGCTTCTTACGAAGTTTCCCAATCCGTTTACCAAATTTATGAAAGCAATCACCACCCCACTCCCTCAATCTCATACCACACCATTGTAAGCATTCTTGCAAACCATGCCCTCTCCCTTCCTGCCAAGCACCTTCCATCACCTCTCTGCACCCCTCATCAAGCAGCCATGCCATCTCAAACTTAAAGTTCGTTCTCCCCTTACCTCGTTGATTCCTTGCACCCCTAACATCAAGAAAGAGAGTTGAATGGTCAGAAGAGCGGGTAAGGATATTTACCACACCAGCAGTACTCACAAAAGTTCACCAGTCATTTGTAGCCACCACTCTATCTAACCTTTCTTCCACCCAGGTCTCAATGCCCCTACCTCATTCCCATGTAAAAGGATAGCCCACTGTGGGTAAACCATGCAATCCACAGTCCTCCAAAACTTCCCCAAATTAAAACCACGTAATAACAAGCCCTCAGGGTTAGGATTTCGACCACACTTCTCATGCTGAAAAGCCAAGTCATTAAGGTCAGCAATAGCAACCCATGGTAGTGTGGATTGACCACGCAAGGACCTCAAAAGCTCCATTGACTCCCTACATCTGTTGTGTTCAGGAAAACCATAAAAGTAAGTCATTCTCCAAGGAGATAATCCAGCATAGTTTACTTCAACGTCAATGTGATTTCTTGAGAAGCTCAACAATCTAGCAGTATTATTAGCCCTCTAGAACAGTGCCAAACCACCACTCAACCCCACACTATCCACATAAAATAGCCCTTTAAAACCCAACCGCACCCTAAGCCGGATTTTGTTTTTCTTATAGAAACGAAGGTGGTAATGGTAATGTGTTTAAGTAGAAGAATTATCTATGTTTGATAGTAAATATGTATTATAATCCAAAGAAAGAAATAATTATTTAATTAATAAAAATAAAAATAAAAATGTATATACAAAATACAAGGAAAATGCATTTTTAGTCCATCAATTGTTCCTTACTAGCTATGTTAGTCTCTAATTTTTATCAATTCAATATAGTCCCCTAACTTTGATCTTCAAAAAGTTACAGTTTTAACCTATAGATGAACAAAACTATTGAACTCTTAAAATTTTACTCAGTACATGAGCATTTTAAAATTTTATTATCTATATTCTTTATAAGTTTTTCAGTTTTGTTATTTGATATGCAAAATAGAGAATTGATAAAATTCTTTCCTAAAAATTTTCACTTCAATTGTTGTACATCGACTTTATTTTCTCTACATAACCTTGTTAAAATCAATTTATTTATTTATTTTAAAATTGAAATGTCAAAACTAAAGAAGATTATAATAAAGAAGAAGCATTAAAAAGTCCTAAAATATCCGTGTACTAAGTAAAATTTTAATAGAGTTTAATAGTTTTGTTGCTCTAGGGAATAAAAATGTAACTTTTTTGAAGAGTTAGGGGAGTATATTGCAATGATAAAATGTTATATACTAAAACGGCTAGTAAGAACCAATTAAGAGATTAAAATACATTTTTCCCCAACATATAATACACACACACTCACTCACTCACACTCTCTCTCTCTCTCTCTCTCTCTCTCTCTCACACACACACACATATATATATACACACACATATACATATGTGTATATATAATAAATTTTCATATTATTTAATGTATAGGTAATGACACTTTTTGTTATTTTTTATTTTCTTTTTCATTTCTGATTCTATTGTTCAAAAATAGAGGGCAAAAGTGCAGATAGACCATCCACCCAGTTCTGCTACTCACTCTTACTCAGGTTGAGCTTAATAGAAGCAAGTAATATATTTTATAATTACTAAAAATTTTGAATCCAATATTTGGAGGACAAAAATAAACAAATAAATATGATAACAGAATACAAAGTTGTCCAACCAAATGCTACCTATCTTTTCATAAAATTATTGCAAGGGGTCATTACATTTACACGCAACTCGATCTAGAATTTAATATGGGTCGGATAGCCATTAACAATTAATATAGGTGTGGTTGGATTTGTTAGAAATTTGGTTTGGCTTTAAAAGCTGTTGAGGCTTTTCTTGTGTGTGAATGAGTTATGCATTGTATCATCATCATCAACGCTCTACGCTACACACCCACCCACCCCTCTCAAACAATCAATGAATCTCTTCTCTTCCGTTACAAACTTTACTATATGAGGGTCGCCATTAATTAGTATATAGCAACATTTCTCCGTGCAACGTGATATGCTATCATGTTATATTTTGACAAAAAAAATAAATAAATTGAATACTACTGTTTCTGTTACAATGTAATTATATTAGCGGTACACTTTTGAATAGGACTAAAGAACTGAGTTTAGGAGTACACTTTTTTTTTTTTTTCTGGGGACAATAAATACAATTCCCGCCTTCTACCATTGCTATTCACTTCTCATCTCTGTTTGCAATTACAACGCCCTCTTCTCCACCCCCTACCTCTCCCTTAATTAAATTTCGCATTAAAGAAATCCTCTATATATAATGCCCCAATCAACTGCACCAAAACCCATCAACAACCCCTTTCTCTTTGTGCTTCCTCAACCCCTTTCTCCTATCTATCCCTTAAGGTTGGAAATGATTTAATCAAACGTTGTTTTTGCATGTGAAAATGTTTTGTTGTTACTAATAGTTTTTGTGTTTGGGTTTTAGCAGGATGAACGGGAACGGGCTGAAGCTTGACCTGAAGCTGAATCTGTCGCCGCCAAGGGTGAGCCATCCGATGGTGGTGTCGCCGCCGATCCGATCGTCGACGGCGTCGCCTTCGAGCTCGTGCGTGTCGTCGGAGAATCAAGAAGACGGGCGGCGCTTTTGCAGCAGCCCGGAGGCGGCGTCGATGGTTCTTGTGGGGTGTCCGAGGTGTCTTATGTATGTGATGTTGGCTGAGGGTGAGCCCAAGTGTCCCAAGTGCAAAAGTACTGTTTTGCTCAACTTCTTCTACGATCATCAGAGCAATAACGCCAGGAGGGCATGATATATAGTCAGATCGATCATCATCAGATCAAACTTTATTATTATCTTTATATATATTGGCCATTTGGCCCTAGCTTTATAGGAAGAAGTAGGCAATCTGGGTAAAACGGCTATGGTGTATTGTAGGTGCGTTTAAGGTTGCTGGTGTTTCATGTTTCTCAGAAAACAATGTAAATGGGCGTGCTGAAAAGTTTCCCAGAGTTTTGTTATGGCCATGGGAATTGAAAGAAGAGTAGATGGATTAGTTCATTTAATTTCCCCCCTTCTGCATTTTGTTAGTATCAAGCTGAAGCAGGCTCTGGACTTTGGCCTTGCTATATCTGTCAGTCTTAACTGTATAATTTTTAAACTTGAAAATATGCACCACTAAGTCAAAAGTTATAGCTAATAATAAAGGCTGAATTATATTTCCTTATAAACTGTCATCATATTTTAGAGAGACAGGATACTGGATTTGACCATTTAATGGCCTCCGTCCAATAATCTCTAACCATGAATTGATGGGCTTGGTTCTGCGCAACAAATTTCAATGCCTTCTTGCTAACGTTCAGTTTATTACTATGTAGTTGGCAATAAAAGCGAAAAGACGGTGGGAAGTAGAAAAAGAAAAACTCAAAATTATTTATTTATCCAAAACTTCGAGAAAACTAAGGTGTCTGCTGGGTAGATCTGTGGCATATGTCTGCAATCTGCAACTAGAATCGTAGAGAACGAAGAGACGTCATCTGGTTATGCCTTTGTAAGTGGAATTTGGAAACTTAAAAAACTTACCCACATTATTCTCAAAAAAAAAAAACTTACCCACACACCCAAATTACATACTGAATTTCCTGACACTTTAAATGTCCCCACATTGTACGGATCACTTATAGTAGGAAATTGCGTTACTATATTCGCCAGAGTACATACGGAGTATTATTTTGTTCTAAAACTCACAATCAAGTCTTCTTATCCTAGTTAACAAAAAACACAAGAAGATAAATTAATTTAAATTAAACATACGTGATTAGTTCAAATCAATAAGGTCAATAAATCGTTCTCGTAAAATCAAACTTAATTTTCTAGTTACCAAGTTAACAAACAAATCAACTTGGTTGAGTTGGCCTGATAAGGAGTATTGTTTTAAGATCTAACTTGCAATTGACAACGTTGCTAATCTCTAGCTAGCTAGGATCTCTCGAATAGCTTCACAGGGCGTTTGGTTGGGAGGAGGGAATTAGGGGGGGGAAAATTGTATTTCAGTGGAATTGCAATTCAATGAATAAAGTAAAAATTGGAATTACAGTGTTTGGTATGCTGGAATAGGAGTACAAGGAATTGAAAGGTAAGAAACGATAAAATGACTAAAATACCCTTATGTAATAGTAGTAGTAGTAGTAGTAG
>CM008334.1:23661018-23676411 GCA_002525835.2 Ipomoea batatas | reverse complement strand
CCCCCCCTTTTAGTTGAAGAAATTGATCCTATTTTGTTCTTGAACAAAAATTTATGATTCCAAAGGAACACCAGAATTCCTCAGTATCTTTCTAGGTATTTGAATATGAGTTTTAGGAAATCCGAGTACTCCAGATTCCAGAACAAGGCGCAACCTTCTGTACCCTCCCTTCCCTTATTTAACAATTACTTTTGAATTTTAATTGGTTATTTTTCTTTTACATTTTTTTAAATTTTTTATTTTTATTTTTCTCTGATTTAGTTTTCATATTATTAGTATTACAGTCGCTACAATCACCATTAACACCACCACAACACAACAAAGTCAATCATGTGCTGTATTAAAATAATAAAATGAAAAAAAAATGAAATAAGGAGATAATCTTGCTGGGCACGTATGTTCGGATTCGATTTAAGAGGGTCAAACACTGCTTATTTTGATCAGATGGCTGGATATAACCAGAATTGTAAAATATATTTTGACAAAAAGAAGGAAAAAAATACACAAGCACGTCGCTATGGCGAAGTTTAATTCGTCGGAATCGGTGAAAATTGACAGTCGATTGGTACGGATGTGCATCGAAGCCGCGACGCCATCGAGGCCTGGCGGAGACAGCGCCGCACTCTGGAGCGCTTGCCTTCACAGCTTGCTGACGTTCTCTTCCACCGCCTCCTCCGCCGTCGCCTCCTCTTCCCTTCTCTGCTCGAGTACATCTCTCACTCGATTCATTTCTCTATGTTTTCTTTTTACAACTGCGCATCTCAAAATAGTATTCATAAGGTTAATTTATATGCGATATCTATGTGAATTGAGCTCTATATTGTTTCTGTGTAGTTTTGCTAGCTCAAAAGATTGGCTTTTTTTTTCCATGTATTATGCTAAATATAGCTTTAATGACTGTTTCGTTGATCCTGGATTTGATGTTCAGTCAACTTATAATTGTATTATTCATTTATTTTATTAGCTAATGATAACAGATCTACATGATAAAAGGCCGGAAAACTGTTATACTATATGTTTGGGAGTTACTTTTAACTTCTTTATTTGGAAATTGGCTAGTAGTGCAGCACAAAGATTCATATCTGTATCCAACTGTGCTTATACAGAGTCTTTAAACATTGTGTGGAAGAAGTAAATTTGAAAGGCGAGAATAGTGTGGATGCAGAATGGATGGGCTATTTAGGTGGCTTCCACTACTTGCGCACTCTGAATCTGTCATATTGCCGAAAAATCAGTAGTTCCTTTCTATGGCCTATTACAGGTCTGTACTTTATAGTAATTCTTAAATGATTAAATTACACATTTTTCTTCCTCCAACGAATGTTGATTATATCCTCTCTCGATTATCTTATTCTGTATCTCTATACTGATGTTTATTTTCTTGATATCTTTTCCTTCAACTCAAACATGTCTCGTTTAATTAAATTGGACTAATAACATTGTTGTACTGTCCAAGGATGCTATTGTTGTAATTGATGATCTTTGCACTCTAAAATATTTGCTCACACATTACACATTCTCATTGTTTCAGGCTTGGTAAATTTGAAGGAACTTGACCTCTCTAGATGCTCAAAGCTTACTGATGCTAGAATCAGGCATCTTTTATCTATTCCAGTGTTGGAGAAGTTGTGGATTGCAGAAACAGGTGTAACTGTAGAGGGAGTTATACTTCTCCATTCGCTAACCAATTTATCTTTATTGGATTTGGGAGGATTACCTGTAACTGATGTAGCTCTGCGTTCTCTACAGGTAAATTAATTCTTGTCTACATGCCATAAATAGCTTTTTCTGTTTATGACTTTAGTTTATGATATCAGGCTCTCACTAAACTGCAATATTTAGATATCTGGGGAAGTGAATTATCTAACAAAGGAGCTTCTGTTCTTAAAATGTTCCGGGGATTAAGTTTCTTGAACTTAGCTTGGACAAAGGTTACAAGTTTGCCAACTCTGCCCTCTATTGCTTACCTGAACATGAGTAACTGCATTGTAAATTCTATATTTGAAGGAGAAGGTGGTAAAGTGATGTTGGAAAGAATTATTCTATCTGGAGCTACAATCTCAGATGGCTCTGAAGCCTTTCAATATGTAGAAGCCTCTCGCTTGGCTCTTCTAAATTTGTCCAACTCTTCTCTTAATTCGTTCAGATTTTTGAGGTGTATGAATGCAATTACAGAACTAGATCTCAGTGGTTGCTGTGTGGAAGATGATTCTGTTGAATACATTGCATGCATTGGAGCAAGTTTACGATATTTAAATCTCAACAAGACAAAAGTAAGCTCAGCTGGAGTGGGTACCTTAGTTGGACATGCTCCTAATCTTGAAACTTTGTTGTTGTCTTACACTGGCATTGATGATAATGCCATTGTATACATCAGCACAATGCCATTACTAAAGTTTATCAGCCTAAGTGGAACAAATGTCAAAGGTGTGCTGCATTTATATTTCTTCTCGTCTTCTTCCTCAATTGCAATTAATACTGTCTAGTTGTTGATGTTAAACTTCGAGTGAATTTCTGAATGTCTTCCTTTGTACGAAATACAGTATAAAAATCATTTTGTTCGGATCTCTTTGTCTAGTACATGAATTTCTCCCATAATGCCAAGTCTCCTTAACCATGTGGAATCTGATAATGTTTGGAACTCACTGTCAGCATTTCATAGTCTAGATCACTTAGAAAGGTTGGAGTTGGAGGAGACTCAAATTAAGGATGCAGCACCATCCCCTCTGTCGAGCATCTGTAAATTGGGCTATTTATCTTTACGAAGTGGACCCCTAACGGATGCCTGCTTGTATCATTTGTCACTAATTAGAAACTTGATAAATCTTGTGGTTCGTGATGTTGTGCTAACAAATGCAGGGATGTATACCTTCAACCCCCCGTCAAGTCTAAAGATGCTTGATCTGAGAGGGTGCTGGCTCCTAACAGATGATGCTCTCTTGTCATTTTGTCAAAAACACCCATTCAATTGAAGTGAAGCATGAGCTTGTCAGCACTTCCCCCTTTGACAAAGCTAGATCTCATCTCCATCACAGCTTACCTCAAGGAACTCAGAATACAAACACAGGCACAATAAACTACCCTCGACGCCACTCAGGTTAAAAAACGAGAGCTTTATTGGTGAGAGGTCTTCAAAATATTTATACTGGTTTTAACTGGTTATTTTCTTGTCTAATACTCGGTTTTTATGATTCCCAACAGATCAAAGACTGAAGTACAGTAGAGATGAACTACTAGCCATGAGCTTTGTGTCTTCAACATCTTCTCCTTCCAATGCCAGTTGACGTCAATGTGATACCTGATTGCTTGAATAACTCATAACATGAAGTTTGGCTTGATGTGCCTTAGTTCTGTGAATAACATGAATCTGCAGATCTAACCCCCCTAAAAAAAAAGACTTCTAAATTCTGTAAAAGTTCGTGTAAAACATGAAGTTTGGCACATTTGTAACCTTTGTTATCAAATTCATTGTGTAGTTTCCCTGATGGAACCATGCATAGCACATAATAGAGAGCCATCGAATACACTAGCTACACCTAAATATGAAATGGGTGCGTAAGAGTGTTGTGCTCGGCCTGGGATACAATCATTAAATTGAAAGTTCTAAAATTTTTTAAAGGCATACCATTAATACTACTCTGTATTAATACTCCATATTATCTCCGTTGTTTGTCTATCATGTTGATGGATGATGATAACAAAAATATTCCATATTACGTATGTAATGTATATTATTTGTTGTTGGATACACAATGCTATTTGTATCAAGATTGAATAGAGTTAATTCCAGAAATAGTCCTTCGACTATTGATTTTTATCAATTTTTGTCATCGACTTTTAATTTGATCAAAGTTGGTCCCTTAACTATTAATTCTGTACTAATTTTGGTCCTTCTGTTAAATCTATGTTAAATAGGTGTTAAAATTGAGGACAAAAATGTAAAACTAAATATCTGAGATGGAAGATTATACTTTGACCTATTCAATGACTTCATTAATCTTTACTTGAGGACTAGTTGTCCTGATAGGTTATTCTAAACTCAAAATGTTACTAGGGNTACATGCTTACTGGAGTTATTTTATGATGCTTTACTATATATTGGAATAGCTTTGGTCTGTGGAGTGAAATTATGTTTAGTGTATATTTATAACAACAATAATCATTCTAGGTGTCTTTGATGTAATGGCTTGGGTACTTTTGTTCCTGGAAAAAGATTAGGTATGAAATTCTTTGAGAAGAAGAGGATTTCTACACCAATTGTTTAGAATTATTATTATGACTCTAAGCATTTCTAGTAAGTTAAAAAAGAAGATTGTTCTACCAAGAATTAATGTAGAAGTTGTTTTTGTTTTTTTTTTTCCTGCCAAAAGTTACAACCTCGTAGAATCTAGATAAGTAATTACTTAAAACAATTAAAGTTTCATATCTTGGGATTATAGATTAAATAATAGAAAATCATCTTTATAAGTTATTGGTAACTTTAGAAATATCAAAAAAGAATTAATAATGAAGCTTATTGGCAACTTTAGGTGTCATTTGTCAAAGGGGAAAATTTGTAATTTACATTCAGGAAAACCTTTCTTTTATTACATGAATTGTGTTTAAATATTTTCTTATAGTTGCTAAATTTTTTATAGTATGTTGCCACATTGCGAGAACAATTGGAGCAGTTGGCTGAAGAAAGGACTCCAGAAGGACTGCCCAGGTCTGTATGCTTACCATTTTAAACTCAATTTCAAATACTTGATAGAACAAATTTTATACCCATGATGGCTTTTGGTTGTCTTTTCTGAATTTATTATGAATCTGTAAATTGACATCAAAATATAGTTTTTGTTTCTGAAGAACTCATAGTTTATACTGTTAGGACACCTTCACTCTGGAATATAGACCATACACGAACACACATCTATTTGACTGTGTGCATGTGTTGAAATTTACTAAAATGATAATTATCCTATATATTAAGTCCTTGTTGCATGACCAACTTCTAAGATAATTCTCTATTTCTCTATGGTTGATCCTGTCTTGGAGTTTTATTGCTGTAGTCTTCTGCTTTTGGCTTGCCTTTTTAAGGTTTATTTTGTCAGACTTTTGCTTGCTTTCTATAGGGTTTCCAAAGCCAAGGTGAACGAATATTCAGAGAAAATCGAAGCTATTGCTGCTAAAGTGGCTGTCACTGTGGTGTGTATACCTTCCAGCTCTTTCTTCTTCTGTGAACTTTCTATGTTAAAATATTCATTCCAAAACCATTGTCCTTGTACAGGAGGAACCTCAGAGGCCTCTGGCTGACGTATACAGTGCTGAAACTTGTAAAGCAGAGGGAGAAAGTGCACCACATTCTCCTACTGGAGGATTGAGAAGAAGATTTGCGTGTGTGAATATTTTGTTATGGAAGTTGTTTTTATATTCTATTTTTGCTTTTGATTTAAGTATTAATATTCAAGTGAAATAGGCCACCATCAAATGCTAAGGATACATCTCACGAGAAGGTGGGCGCTGACCAATCTGCTCCCGTCAAACTAGATGATGCTGCATGGACGCATATTGATAAGCACAGGTACAGTTTTGCAGGCACATGTTTTAAGTTATTCTAGACAGATCTTCCTTCATACATGCGGTGGCTCAGTTTCTGCAAAATGCAAAGAATAAATTAAGGTGACATTTGGTTGGGGACTTTTGTACCCTACTATAGATTTGATACCCATTATCATGTTTGTTTGTTTGCCTACTTTTGCTATCCTACTATTGGATTTAAATCCCTTAGTAATCATAAAACTCATTACCCTTTTCTTCCCCTACTTTTGAACAATGGAATAAAAAATGAGGAAGATAAAAAAAAAATGGAAAGGTCATTGTCTATGCACATTCAATATGCAACTTTAAAATATATACACATATATGTATGTGTATATATATGTATTATACGTTTTTAGGTCCATAATCAGGTGAGGACAATGGCCCAGGTGAGAACGTGCGGACAAATCAAAACCATTATCTAGTAGATCTAACGGTTGAAAATAAACAAAACTTTGTAATTTTTATGAAAATGACCCCCTCATTTTTTACTTGATTTCTCATCCATCAGATCTTACAGATCAATGGTTTAGATTTGTCCACAAGTTCTCACATGGGGAGTAGTTCTCGTATGATTAGGATTCTACGGTTTTATATATTTATTTATTTTAATTTTAATTCATTAAATATTTATTTCTTTATTTTGATTCCAATTTCTATTTATTACTAAACAAAGAGACTCCTTAAAAAACCATTACCATTACTAAGTATTTAATTCCAATTATCATTCCGATTCCAATGTCTAGTCTGAACCAAACGCTCCCTAAGAGAGCATTTTGGACATTTTTCCATTTATTATCATAGTTTAGGCTAGTTGAAAAGTTAAGAGCACATTAGAAATCTATTATGCTCTTGTCCTCTTCATCTTTCTGGTTGGAATGATGACAATATTTTTCCTGGTGACTATTGTTTCAGAAGTCTATTAATCAATCTAAGAAAAAACTTGCCGAAAGGCTAAACTCCTGTTGGACCCCTAAGTGAAGTAATTTCTTCTTCAAAGCAAGATGTTAATTTGAATTCTTTGAACGATTTTGCTTGGTAGTCGTTTTGTGGTTAAAAATGATCCTTTTCCAGGACACCTCTAAAGAATGCTTCATTGAAGAACTAGAATTCTCAATTTCTCATGCAAGTCTCTGGTTTTTGCAGATTATGTAAAATAACATGTTAAAAGTAAAAAATATTTCAACACCGATCGATGTTAGTGCTGAAAATGCATTGGACTACAAAGCTATAGTGAAAATGTGTCAACTGTTTCATGATTTTGTTGTGTAATATCGTAACTCTTTCAGGAAACTTCAGGAGAGCTTGACAGATGAAATGGTTGTCTTGGCACGACAGCTGAAAGAGAGTAGTCTCATGATGAGTCAATCCGTAAAAAACACTGAAAAAGTAAGCTTTCTTGCTTCTTGGTGTTGAAATGTTGTACATAACAATAACATGAAGGTTGAGATGGAAATTGAACTTCAAGGAAGTCTACTTATATATATATATATATATAATTTGTAGTCTAGTCTAACAAGCTTTTGTCGTTTGGGCACACAGATACTTGACTCGACCGAAAAAGCAGTTGAGCATAGCTTGGCAAGTACAGGGCATGCTAGTAGTCGTGCCATGGAAGTTTATTCACAGAGTTTCAAGACGACATGCTTCACATGGCTCATGATTTTCGCTATGACATGCATTTTTATCATGGTCGTACTTCTCATACGTGTCACATAGCATAGCATAGCATCATGCTTCGTCATAAGTCTCAAGATCGTTGCCATGCCACCTACTTCAACTTGTGATTTTACACACTGAAAACCTCTGGAAGTTGTATATGTGTGTTTTATATGGTGAGTTGGTAGAAATTTGTATTGTTGGCAACATCACAGGAAATACCAGACTAGTAATACAAGGCTATAATAAGATTGGAAGAATTGATTTTGATGAAACAATTGTTGCAGTAGCACGTACGTTTGGAATCAATCCATATTGCTATTTCATATGATATGCAACATTATTTTCCTCATTTGGATTTGTTGCAACATTCTTTGGCCGCCTCATCCTTGTACATCAAAGAAGAATACAAGTAGTCAATTCACTGCCTCTACACTCAACAAGTTCAGGAGGCAATATCAGTTCCGTTCCAGAGATATTATCAAGAAAACATCTTTTAGCTTGAAAGTCTTGTTCCAGCAGTAGAGTGGGAGTCGAACTCCCACCGAAGACATGGGGTTACTGGTAGATCTAAAGCTCAAAAAATTAATCAGCAGTGATGAACACTTATTGTGCACAGAGTGTATATGCGGGGGTAGAAATTGAGATTGATTAGGCAACTCATAATTTACTTTGTCTAGTGTCCTTGAACAAGGTTCTATGGGCTTAAGATTAATCTGGTTTAAGTTGAAAAATTTAATATATATATATATATATATAAACCTTCACTGAAGCCTACTTTTGACAAAATTCACAAAGTGGGAGACAAAAAGGACAAGCATTATTACCTAAAACCAAGAAACAAACATAATAAACAAAGGGATAACACACTGAGAAATTGTTAAAACAAATGTTGGTTAGAATCTTATTTTACTAAGAAATTTATAGTCTGTTGAAACTCCTGAATCTGCATCATCCTCATCATCATGATGTATATTGCGGCGAAAAAACATATAACCCCGAAAGGAACAAAAACACAAAATTATTGAATACCTAATTACTACAGCCATTATAATAAAGAATGCAGCATTTTTTATGCCTGCTATGCACTATAGGGAAATTCAAAAAAAAATCTATAGGGAAATTCAAAAAAAAGAAAAAAAAAAAGAGAGTAGATTATAGTAATTTCTTTCTCCGAGTTATCGCCTCTTCTTTCCTTTCTTCCTTCCTTTCACTTCTTTCTCTAAGCTTCTGACCTTCTGACTGAGAACCGCGGTTGACTGTATCTCTTGGCTCGCAGTTTTGGTTGCTTCAACAGCAGCTTGTTTCGCTTCGTACTCTTTAGCTGCTGCAAGCTTCTTAACCGCTTCAAAAAACGGGAGTCCTGCACTTTGATCAGCACGTGGAGGTGCCGGGGGTATTATAGGTACACCGAGGAGTTTCTTCACTCGAGGCCTTTTAATTACTGATAAAAGACAATGCTATAAGTTAAAGAGAAAATATTGTTAACCAAAAGCTTGGCCTGGCATCTTCAGAAATGTAAATACATAAATTTGCAGAGCAACTAAACTCACCCAATCCATATGAGAGCGAGAAAATATTGGAGGTAATCCAGTAACAGAAAACCGCCTGTGATGGAATCACAAAAGTTCCCATTGAGACAAGAATTTTATCATGAATTTCAACCGAAAGTTTATACAACTATCGTCGAATTGTTTTGTGCAACAAAAGTCTACGAATGTACCTTTGGGAAACTTGCAGTAAATGGGATTGACAATGCGGCCATTGCTCTTGAAACATTTTTTATGGTGCCATAGGAAGGATTTCCTTCCATTCCTTCTTGTGCATTACACTGAGGAAAGAACAAAGTACAAATTCACAAATTAACTAGAAAAACTTAAGACCAAGGAAGATGCTTTCAAAGCATCGAAAACACAAAAACAGACTTGAGAAACAAATTATTTCCTAAGTGACCAAAAAGCACCAATCTTTCTGAGATTTTGAACTAAAAATGTTGTTTTGCACCCAACAGTCCAAAACCCATGGCCGAAGAAATTCAAAACTGAGCTATTGGTTTTGTTTGGAATAACATACAAAAGAAGATGGAAAAGGCAAGAAAATTTGTATCTGATTAAGTAAGTTAGTAAGAAATGGCTACGTAATTATGAAATGAAATCTGACCTCCACTGTTATCCAGAATGTCAATGCAGTCAAAACTGGGAAGATATACATACTATCAGGAGTGGTCAAATCAGTAAACCAGAGTGCACCACCCTCTTTAAAAGACGGGACTTTTTCAGCCATGTTACTAATCTGCATCACAACGATATATAAAGTCAAAACTCAAAAAAAGTAATCATGTTAGCACAGAGAGAGAATGGGTTAATTGCACTTTTCTGGCCAGTTCTTGGGGGTTGCTCAAGTAGGTCAACCTATTATTCTACATAGATTGAAGGTAAGTGTCATCATGTGCTGTGCATATCCACTTAATATGTAAGTAGGCACATTTTTTTAAAAGTGGCGAGGGAAACCCGCAATTACTGTCCGAGGGTGTGCACTGGGTAAACCGTAAACCCCACCTTATAACCCTAGCCAGCAAAGGACCACAAGGAGGTAAACCAACCTAGGTTGCCCATAGCTGACCGGCTCAAACCAAGAAGGCCAATAGGCCGCTCTTGTTGGGAGTAGGCACATTTTAATTACCTTTTTATTGTCTTTTCACCAATAAAGATCTAAACACTTTGTTTCACCTTTTCAAACCCTTTGCAATCTCTACTTCACAAGATTGATAAACTACTAAGCATCCAAGAAGGTCATGGGTGTTTGGTTTCCACTGAGTTATTCAATCCTTTAAGTATACTAATTTCTCTACTCAAAATTCTCAATTAGCATGGTCATTACATGGTGGTGATGTGCATTTGGCAGAACTACTTTCCATCTGATGTCCTAAAGGTTACAAATTTGTGTATAACACTGAAAGTTGAGTTTTTTTTTTATTTTAGCACAACCCCACAAACAAGTACTCAAAATGCAAAATGCCAAACGCTACAAAAAATGGTAGAGACAAGACAATCTTACAGCAAGGAAAAAACTGACGAAGATAGGGCCTTGTATAAAAATTCCCCTAAAGGCGGCAAAGGGAGTAACTTTGTGTCTGAAAAGTGAAAACCCACATGCCATCTATCACCATAAGCGCACTTCATACTGAAAAACGTAAAATTTGAAAAGGTTGAACTAAAAGATGCATGTCATACTCATTGAATAGCTCCTTCATCCGCTGCTGACCCTCATTTACAGCTGCCGGAGCCATGCCCTGACATTAAGCAAAACAATAACCTCTTACTTGTCGCTTAGGCGCACTATAGTAACGACTCATATCGGATGAAAAGCCATTCATCTACAATCTACATACAAATCCTTGTATGTGGTAAATAAATAATGAACTCAATTAACTAAATAGCTGAACAATAATCACAACTCCATATCAAGAAAAACTAATGTAACCATACCCGATTTTGCATCTCTTGTCTTATATCATCCAACTTTGGCCTCAAAAGCTGCAGAGACATGCAAGTCAATCGTCAATTAATATTTAAAATAGAAAAAATAGGGTTGTCTTTACCACAATTTTCAATTCTCTGTTTTCTATTTTTCAGTTAAAAAACATGTTTACCAACACCCATTTTCCACATTCATTTTTGAAATTCAATTTTTTTAGACTAACAGTCTAACATTATATAATTAATCACAAATACAAAATTTTGAGTGATTTTTTTAAAGCCGATATTAAAAATATTTTCAGATACGTTCAGTTTGAACAAAATATATACAGAGTATAATCTTTGCTTTTGAGTTTAGTATACATGAAATTATAGCATCTGATATCCAGAGCAAATTTATATCTTGATAACAACATAATGCATTTGTGAAAAATAGAAGAAAAAAAATGCCAGAAATGAAAAGAAACATTCTCAAGTTTTGGCAGAGTGCTTTACAAAAGCATAGCAAATACTGGCCTGGCTTGATTAACATCCAAATGTTTGAAAGAAATAGTATAGCAGTACACAATTTAAACTCAGTGAAAGAAACCATGAAAGGTGAACAAAGCTAAGGACCAGGAGCCGCTGTAAGGTAAGGTATGCATATAACTTACCGCTAATTTTGAAGTAGCTTTCAGCTGTTGTATCATCAACGGCAAAGTTAACCATCTAATTAAAAGAGTCGTACACACAATTGATGCCCACCTGAACAAAGATAAGTAANCTGTAGTCATAATATGGACTGCCCAGTTCACAAATTATTTGACAAAAGAAATATACACATTAGAAAACATACTCAATCTATCTTTAATACCTAATAAAAGTAAATCAAAAGATGGCTCTTCTAGGACAGAATTGAGACCTGTCCCACAACCAATGCATCCGACTCAACAATAACGTTATCCCAATTTAGCATTTTGAGCCAACTAAGAGTTTTCGAATGGCGATTGCTTCAACTTCTTTAGGAGAATAGGCCCCCCTCCAAGGAGTGCATTTGGCAACCATAAAATGACCCTGATCATCTCTAAGCTAAGGATCCATCCAAGTCCCAACCTTCATCTTGCTGAATCAACTATTGCATCCACATTTAATATAGGCCACTCAGATTGAGGTCTTTCCCATTTGATCACTCCATTTACAAGAAGAGACACACTGCTTTGAGATTCTTTCGGACATCCCTCTAGTCCCTTATGTATAAAAAGGTTCTCTCTAGTATATGCTCTGTTGTGGTGGTAACATTCCTCCAAATCTTCTCCTTCCTGTTAAGCCAAATGTTTCATCAGTTAATTACACTCTCAAAAATATTTTTCTTTTGAAAGGAGGGAAAACTCCAACGAGTCAAAGCTCATAGGGCATGATCACCCATCGATCACGAGGAATGCATATCTCACCCAATTGTAATAACTTTAGGATGTCACTACTTGGATGCTTGAGGATTCGGAGACCTTTATCAAGCGTACTTAATGTCTTTGTTAAATTAGTCACCTCTTGGTTATGCTCCCGGTAGATATGAGCATTGTTGCAAAAATCCTCCGCCTAAGCGCTAGGCGCCCCTAGACCGAGGCGAATTGCTCCCTAGGCATCCGCCTAGGTGGTCGACTACCTAGGCGGCCGCTTAGCGCCTAACTCGGCCGACTGGGCCGAATTGGTAGCCGACTCGGTCGAGTTAACTCGTCCAACTCGACAGAGTTAGCCGAGTTAACTCAGCAAGTCGGCCTTGTTAATTTTTTTAGGTAAAAGAGTCAAATAGACCCCTAAACTATACACCAAAAATCAATAGATCCAGCCCATAAACTTTGAAAAGGGTCAATTAAACCATCAAACTTGTTATTTTTAGTCAAATAGATCAAATTTACCGGTAACCAACAGGTTACCGATAAATAAATGGCCGGAAATGTTACCGGCAACCAAAAGGTGGCCTTCTCCCTCGGAGAAGAGAAGGCGACCAGAAAACTGGTGGCCTTCTCTGGGGAAGGTGACCAAATCTGGTCGCCTTCGCCGGAGAGAGAAGGCGACCAAAAGGAACAAGTGCAAAATGGATGTGAAAATTATTGATGAAACCGGACATGTTGTAGCATCAGTATTTGGACTACCTGTAGAGTTATTGTTGTACTATCAAATAAACAAGTTATGAAAATAAAACAAGAAGCACTACTCATGATCCTTCTACAAATATAATAAATATTAATATTTTATTCAATACTTCCACATGAAACATGTAGGGAGAAAAACTACCACTGCAGAATATTAATAGGCGCTTGCAAGATAAGAGTTCAAGTACAACTAAGATCCTAGTCATATACACAACAAGACAAATCCACAACTTTCTACACAATAATCTCATTGCATGATGCTGTCATTTATGCTACAACCAGTAACCCAATTGCAAATGACGCACCACCAACAAAAAAGAAGATGACAAATAGTGAAGATGAAGTCAATGATAATGCTACCTAAAAGAGAATTAAGAAAGCTTAGATAAATTCAAACTAAAACTAGTATTTATTTAGACTATCGCGTTTAGACTAAGCATTTAGACTATAGATTTTACAAAGTTGCAAATATTTATATGTCTTAGTGATAATTATAATGAATCTCTTATATTATTTTGCATTCATATACTTTGAATTGTCTATTTAAATAAACAAATTTGATATTCAATTATCTATGTATAAACTTATTCTATATAGTCTTGCATTGATATAATTCATTAATTTGAAATAATTATTTAAATATAAATATTGCAAATAATTTGAACACCATAAGTCCATAACGTTGCACAAAAATACAGAAAATATATTATTGGAATAGATATACTGTGGGGAACAGGGAACTGTATTTGAAAAACTGTGTTGTGTGATTGTTACCAGTAATATAATTCATTAAGCCTATACATACTACAGTAGTACACACAATGAATAACGTAAATCTCCTGTATGGGCTCTATACAAAAATACAAAATGCTTAATTAATTAATCAGAATTGAACAAACTTTTTCCGGCCACTAAAATTGTGCACACACACATATATCTCTCTCTAAGTACCGCTAGAGGATGCCAACGAAGTGGACGACAAGGACATAGAGGAGCAGGGGGTATTCGTCCACGGGCTTTCCGGCGAGTTCCGGCACAGGGGGCAAGTGGCGTTGAGCTTCAGCCACTCATCAATGCAATCGGCGTGGAAGTAGTGGTTGCACTCCGGGATGCTCCTCAAAGTCTCTTTCGCCTCGTACTCCGACAGGCAGATCGGGCAAAGTCCGTCGTTTGGTTTCGGAAGCCGCCGGCTCTCGCCCAGAACCGTTACCGGATAGGATTCGATTGTTTGGCGGTCTAAACCGGCGATAGCTAGCGGTGGTTGTACGGTGATGCCGCCGGTGGTGGAGAGATTCATTGAGCTTAGACGGCGGTTCAGCCTGAAATCCCTAATTTTGCCGCATGCAAAGCAAGCTAGCCCAATCGTGCAGACTAGCCCCGGTATTCCTATGCCGATGGTGATTCCATACTTGACGCCACGAGGAATCCCTGTGTATTAAATACACTTCACAATATATAATTAACATATATAGATGCATGAGAAAAATTGAAAATTAAATCAGGGGATGGCTGCTGAGTATGTAGAGCATGATTTTTGTACTAACAGATCAAGAATTTGATTCTTATCAAACACCATTTTTGTCGAGCCAATTGCACTACAAGTCTTTCCAATGTGGTTTACTTATCTTGTGTGGTAAATATGTGCAGGTTTTTCTTGTCGTCACTCAGAAAGTAAAACCTAGAGTTGAAATCAATTCTTCAAAGTAAAAATTGTCGGAGAAATTCAAAATTATGTTTGCCAAATCCAAAAACCTTCAAATTTTGAATTAGCTGTCGAAGTTTCTGACTATCCGAAAAAGTTATCTTGAAATTCAGTTTTTGTATTAAATTGATGAACGTTTTTTTTTACCATATCACCATGGTAGTTAAAAAATTTAAAATTTTCGTTCACTTTTTGAGTGACTAGAAATAGTCGATTTTCTTATTCTTCTATTCACCCCTACACTTCAAACGAAAAAAAAAATAAAAAAATTTCTTCCTTTTTAGGGTTGTTTCTTGACAATAGTAGATCAAGGGGTATTGTACATATTTAGGTAATATAGGTTAAAATTAAAGCTAAGATAGGAAGATATTGAAAAAAAAAAACTATAGAAAGGTTAAATCGACTCAAACTTATTAAAGCTATTATAATTTTTGTAAAAATGATATAATAAATTGTTATGATAGTTATATCATCACCTAATTAATTAATTTTTTTAATTACTAATTTAAGTACCTTGATTTATACATTGAAGAAAAGATTGCATATAGACAAATATATAATTTTGAAAAGGAATAATGTCAATATCTCTCACTCTCACCTACCCACTAATTAAATATCTCTTGACTGCTTCTAATTACTACTCAGGGCCGGTCGTGGGCAAGTCTGCCCAGGGCCGGCGCACAGGGCCCCCAAAAATTGGGGGCCCCTATTTAAAAAAAAAAATTGTATATATAGTATATACGCCGCAAGTCCGTAACATAGCAAGCCAAATATGTTTTCGAAAAAAAAAGAAGCCAAATCTCACAAGAAGTCAAATCCCACAAATATTAGGTAATCTTATTCC